>JFHB01000063.1:0-150957 GCA_000729835.1 Atkinsonella hypoxylon | reverse complement strand
ACCATATACACTAACGTGATATTAATTTTTTTTTTTTTTTTTGCAGGTATTCAGACGCATACCACACTTGCTACGTATTGTCGGGATTGAGTTCAGCACAACACAAATGGGTCTTAGTGTCTGTCCGTGCTGATGCTGCTCTGGTGGATGGAGATGGCTGGTCCGTTTCCCCTTTCGTGTCGGTCGACGAGCAAATCTTTGAGGAAGCAGACAGGATTGAGCCGGTTCATCCCGTCTACGTCATCCCAAAACATAACGTCGATGACTGTCAACGATATTTCGCCTCCAAGACGGGGTTCTAGCACCACTAGTCCGTCTTAGTCACGTTTTATACAGTAGCTATTGTTGTTGGTACACCCGTGCAAAAGTGCATACTATCATATTTTCCATGATTATATGTTAGCTATACAACGTCGGTTGATCTGCCCTGCTCCTCCATCGAAAGGGGCGTCCTGTCTATCTTGCCATCCTTGAAACTCCATCTGACTGGACACGCAGAGGGACTTGTCAATATTGACTCCTGCTTGGGTCGTATGTACTCTGTGACTGCGGGTGTAATGGACATACAATCGCACCGCCTTGCTCATGTTTTATTTCAGGTTAGCAATGTGCTTGGAAAAACTGTAGAGCCTCATTGAGTAATACATTGGTGGAGTAGCTATGAGAATTACTTCTTCTCGTCGTAAGGGGCTGCTCCTGTGATATTCAGCGGGAAAGTTCTACACGAGAACTTTGACTTTCCGAAACGATGGCTCAGTGGCGATGCCCACTATCCACCTGTTTAATCACCTGTTGTGGTACTTGGATTCGCTCATTGTTCATGGGCTTTAATATAAAGCTTTGTTTTCGAAAAACATGGCTGTACACAGCCATTCAGACCAGTTGTTTACCAGAGCTGTTCCTAGGCTCGACCAAAGAGGAACTTGGTCCAATTTTCCCAACTAAACCTACAAGCATGTCTCAACTGCGTGTCCAATGCTTTCCGAGAAGGAAGGCTATTAAAGCACTATGGAGGTGTTAATAAATGTCTGATTTAGGGGCGAGCAATACTCGTGGAAACGCCCGTCGCAAAGCTCTTATGTCTATCCAAGGTTGGTGGTGTCATAACAGGGCCAACCCTGTCTTTCTGGTTACATCTCTGGCCTCATGCTTGGCCTGCCAATGCTTGTATGTGCAGCAGACAAATTCCTAGCAATGCAGCAACCTGTTTTGATTCTGCAACAATGTCGATTGCGAGTCATCCAGGGGTTCTGCCGAAAATTGACAGCAGCCGTCCAGTTAGTACTTCGAATCCGCCTGTTGACATAAGTCCGAGTCCTGTTGCCGGTTAGAGTTGAGCAGGCTACATACGTCTGGATTTGTTGAGAAGAGGAAGAGGCAAGAGATGTGCCAAAAAGTGTGATGTTATGTAAAGCTCATGCAGCAAAGCTCGCACAAAAGCGACACACAAAGTTGTACAGCATTTATGTAGTGACAGCTGCATAGGAAGACGACCATGTGGGTTCAATGTGCACCCTGAGCCGCCTGTGCTGCAATGGTAAGCCGCGGATGCGGTGAACGGCCGTGATGGATTGACGGAAACATAGGATGAGAGCCCGCGTGGTATCCCCCCGACAGTCACGAACAAGCGCTGGCAGTGGACGACACATGAGAGACGGGGACAGTTGCTCTGTACAGCATCTCGGCCAGCACCAACTCCAGCGTTATTTTTGTCTTCTTGTCTTATTGTTGGACATCATCAAGCGCTCTATCCTCCTGAAAAACACAAATAATCAAAATAACAGCCTGCATGCAACGGACATGACGCTTGTGCACTCATGCAGACGGCAGGAAGAAAGGAAGGAAGGAGGCGGATATTCCGAGGTTCCACAAACAGTAGGACAGCATGGATATACGGCTCGCAGCTGCAATTGCACAGAAGGGAATGCCAGGCCGGACGGAGGAAAGGGCGAGAGAGCACAAAGCTACCTACCTACCTACCTACCTACCTACCTACCTACCTACCTACCTAAAGCACAAAGCTACATTTCACAAGTCAGAAGCACATTCTAGAATTGCGTCACTTGGCGTGGAAGCGCCCAGGAGCCACATGCTTCGCTCCTTCTTTCTTCCACCTAGACTTGAACCAGGTGAAGTGGCACCCTGGGCTTTGTACCTCCATGTTCCGTGTCTCGACATCGATTTTGCACATCAAAACTATCTCCTGCAATCTGCATGTACTCACCTAAGTACTGGACCCGTTTTCTGCAGTCGCCACCTTTGGCGGCTTGCGCCCCAAGCTTGAGCATGTTCTGTCAATGTTGACGTGTCTACGACGTACTCGTACTTTTCGTACTTTGCACGCGGGGGTGCGTTTGCCTCTGACCATGATGGGCAACGGTGCTCTGTCCCCAACAAAACTGAGGGTAAAATTGCAAGCATCATTTTCAAAGCCCTTTCTAACACAGCTCGAGCGAGATGAGGCGAGTCAAGTCCACATGTGGTCATCTTCACTGCCTGCACCAATTAAGCCAACGAGAGCATTTCACAGCCCTTCTTCTAGATGCCAGCTCACAACCCTATGACGACAGCATGATCAACCAATCTAGTCCGACGAAATCGGAACCAAGATTCACTCCAAGGCGTGCGATGAACCCATTCAGGACGGTGGCATCTGAGCTTGTGGGTTTGGTAATATAGTCACAACCCTCTGTGACAGATTAAAATCGACTCAGCTTATCGGGTACGACAAAACAACGCCCTGGTCCTTGGGACAGCAATGAGCCTTGTGGCAGACGGCCGAAGCCAACAACGTGGTTGTCTCCAACCGGGCATCCTGACTCCACAGCGCTCTTGTCACCCTATTGACGTTAATTTACGGTGGCGACTGCACTATAATGCTAAATTACAGGGATAGTACTGCGTTGCTTGGTGTCTGGTACCTAAGATTATCAGGCACATCTAGCCTCCAATAATCAGTGTGATAAAGTATCTTAGATGAGCGATCCCAACTGGCAAAATATCCCTGCCGATACCGATATCACGTATTTTCAACAGGATACGTTCCACAAGGACCAAGAATGGCGGCAGCATCTGGCTGGTTACCAGTCTTACGGCACCTAGGCCTGGTGGGTTGATCAGAAGCAGCGTCAAAATCCGAAGCCACGCCCTCGGCAAGTGTCGTCAAGTGTCGTATCTTGACGCCGACTGGCGTTCTGCCGCCATGACATTCTAGATGATTGATCTGGCTCAATGGTATTGGGTCTCAGGCTACAGATACTGAAGCACGTACGGAGTACCCTTCCTTATAGTGGTATTTAGTTGCAATATGGAAGGAAGTGTCTCCCTAATTCCAGGACGAAGCAGATGAACAAGCAAGCCGAGCCATGTCTGGATGGGAGATTTCCCCTTTTGGGGTCGGTCCGTCTTAGGGGCACGTAATCATTGTTCAGAGACGGTCTTTTCTTGCATAAGAGAATTTGTTGACATTGTGTATACTCCGTATACAGCACGTTGATTGCATCAATACCTGGCACTTTCCTCATTGCACTCGCACTACTAGCATTGTCTGCCAATTGCCGCCTTTAGCCCTCGTTAATGGGCAGTGCTAGAGGGAAGAAGATGACCCCAAGGATGCTATCCCCATTGTATGGATGTGTTGGAGTCAAGGGTTCGATTCTGGCAGAATTCAGGCGAGTACCGTGCAAGTCCTCGCAAGGGCCCCTCCGCCTTGTCAAATTGATCTACGCCGAGCAGCATGCTCATGGTCAACAAGTCTTAAGGTTTGGGACGACAATACATAAATCAACGTCGCCGACGTCGTTGTCGGCTGTACCCCGCGCTGCGAAGACGCAACTGCAGCAGAGGCCAGAAAACGCGGCCAGGTACCTTGGGAGTTGGGAAAAGGCGCGAGGCGCTTTCAAGTGGGCTGCCGTCTTCGCCATTGACCATTGAGACTAAGTAAGCAGCGGCAATGCCAACTCATCATTGCATAAGGGCTAGTCTCAAGGGCTTGTGGCCAGGCCATGCCCGCGCCTGCTAATATGGCGATCCCCTCTTCTATCCGAATATCGTCCAATCAGCCAGGGTATCTTCACCGTCTTGGGCGCAAAACAATATCACCATGTTTGTTCTTCCACAGGCAGAACGGTCCACAATGCCGGATCCCAGCTTGCGATGGTCCATTAATCCCGGTCTTATACTGTATGTATGTACGTACATTAGCGTGTGCCGGCAGGGCTAACTAGGGTTCATGCATGCCCACTCAATGTTTATTTGTGGTAAGTAGGCAGGAGGAATTGTTTCGACTCACCGATGACCGTGTATTCCTTGATCATGGTTTCTTCAATGACAAACCTGGCCATCTGACTGGACAATGGCATGAGAACAAGCCAAACAGAGTATACCGCGTGTATTTGCGATATCGCCTCCATGGCCATCTAGTTAGCACAACTGGCCCGTCTGGGTGAATTTGTGCGAAGAGGATAACGAACCATGGTATTCCAAGAGCATCGGTATCAAAAGGCAAAACCCTGTACGGCCAGTCAGACCATCTTGGTCCATTAATGTCCACATCCGGCAACTGGACGAGCACTCAACTCTTAGCGATTACAAGTCGACAAGTCAAACGGGGGGGACTAAGGGCTGGCGTGGCCGCAGATATGCTGGCCTTTTTTTTTTTTTTTTCTCGATATTGTAAGCCAGCGAGACACGATAAAATTACATATCAGCAAGTAAAGATACACTGCTCTATGTAGGATACGAAGCACGTCACTGGTCTTTGGGATATGTCCAAATTGTCGGCAGCTACTGAGATCATCTCGACTTGAACGACCGACTTGATCTGCTGTGCATTAGCGGCTGCCGAAAAAGAACCATACAGAGCTGGCTTTTGCTTAAAATTTGAGGGTCCATGCTGAGTACCCAAGCCCCTTCTGGACTTGAATCCTCCGCGAATTCTATCAAGTACGTTAGTACTCCAGCCATAGGGGCCCACGACATACGCACGCACTCTCTCTCGCAGTCGAGCAACATATTAGGACTTCGCCTCCAGTGGTACCTTTGTTTTGCCTTTGCCACCACACTACATATCTAGACAAAGTCAGTCGCTCGAGTCTTGTACAGCAGAATCGCGCATTTTGATGCAACCTCTGATTTAGTGGTTATGAGGGTTGAAATTTTATGGTCAGAAAGAAGTTGACGATGCAGGGCAAGAGTCACTTCTGGAAGCAAAGCGTGTAAGCCAAGGGCATGATAGCTTTATTGCTCCATCATGCAGTCAGTCAATTTCCCCGTGTCGCCGTCATCGCTTGTAAGTGCAAGACGATCACGTAGACTGCACCACCCTTGGTAGTAATCGGGGTTATTTCTTCGTGCATTGTTGTGGCCAGGACCCTTGCTATGCAGAGTACATACATACATACATACATACATACATACTCCGTGCTAGAAATCGGAAACGCTGGACGGCAACGGGTTCGGATACTTGTTGGATAGCGTTGTGCCACGGACCAGGGTTGAGGTTCGAGTTGGTTCCTGGTCGAGCTTGTTTATCATTGCCGTGACTCTACGGAGTACAACATGGCAGATTGACCACGCATCAAAGGTGTAGATGGCCCGTCTATGCTTGGTGTGCCTCTATGGTCATGGCCCAAGTTATCAGACCAGACCAGACACCAGACCGGAAGGCCAGGCCAAGCCAGGCCAGATGCCAGATGCCAGATGCCAGATGCCAGATGCCAGATATAATTCAACCATCGTGTGAAAGGCAGCAAGCATCGCGCGCGTCCACATCCACGTCCACATCCTCCACGTCCACGCCCACCGCAAGCGCGGCCGCAGTGGAGCGGCCTAGTGGCCAGTGGTTTTTTCATCAACTGGCAATCAAGCACGCCAACACATCAAAATGGGTCACACACTTTTCTTTTCTCCTTGGCAAGTCGAGAGCCGCAACCCCGTTTGCTCGCAGCGCCCATTGCCTCGATTCGCGCGTCGTCCGGCCTCCAGACCCCCCGGGCCACGCGCTAACAAGCTCTGCTTCGGTTCAAAATACACATGTCTTGCTGCCGGTGGCTCATTCGGCCTGTGTTGTGGCCCTGAAGTGCATGATCCAAACCCTCGTCCGCGGCCGGCCTCGTTTGACCTTTGGATCTTGGACCCTGGGCCGTGGACTTGTCCGTTGCCTCCCCTCCGCCGTCTTGCACGGCCATTGCCATTGCCATTGCCATTGCCATTGTACACCCCCCGGGGGCCCGTCCGTCGATTCGACTCTCCAGACTCTGAATAGAGCTCACCCATCATCTCATCTCGCGTCTCGGGCTTCCAAAAGGGACTCGACTGAGTGGAAGGCCGTGTGCCAGGACGGATTCCCATCTGCAAGCCCTAGCTCTGCACAGCGCACTACGACAACGACGGCGACGACGGCGACGGCGACAACAACAGCAACAGCAACAGCAACAGCACTTATATTTTATCACTCGCCTTTTCCCACTTCCTCATTCCAGTTCTTCCTTACGCCTCAACTATTCGCTTTCGCCCATTTCCTATTGGCGCCATTGCTTCGTTGTCGGCCCTTATCTTGCATTATCTCAACCTTAATTCGTTGCTTGGTACCCTCACTTGCTGCTCTGGTTGCCCAGCATTCTCACCCATCACTTGCACGGCTTTGTCAAGATCCATAGACTCTCCATCTACCTCCGCCTGGCTCTCTCGCCTTTTCTATCATCGGAAAAACTCCCAATTCGTTTTCCCATTCTGGATTGCAACCACCAATATGGGTGGATTCTACATGCAGTACTTGGAAAGTAAGTTCTTGTATTTTGCTGTGATTATGAATATGAATTACAATTGCCATTGCATCAAGCCCAATGGATTGAACTTGATCGATTCGAGCTCGACCAGCATGCTATCATAGGTTCATGCTATGGATGGTCTTGAGCCTATCGTCAATGGGACAAGGTCTCTGTGGTTCGACATTACTTCCAGCTGGGCCATGATGGTGCTGATAGTGATCTGAACAATCAATTGGCGGCAGCTTGGATCTTGGGCATTAACTTCAACACGATTAATATATCCATGCCGTACGGACTTGTTACCATTGTACCTTGATGAAGCCTCATTGGCATAAATGTCTTTGGAAATTGACCATTGTCATATACACTGAGGCTTTCCCTTCTCGAACAAGGTTTCAATGCTTCATGAGGACGTCACGCAAAACTATGCCTGGTTTCACTTCGACTCGCTTCTCCCGGCACAAGTTGACCCTTCACATCACTGCATTCTGTCCAAATAAAAAGGCCAAAAAGTTGCTAACCGTGGTTTCCTTTGGAAATAGGCCTCTGCCGCCGTCGAGGATGGACAGACCCTTCGTACGAGTGCTACCGAGACCACAACGGCTTTACTTGTTTGGTCCTAGTCAATGGTCGGGAGTATCAAACGGATCTTTCTTATGAGTCTGACGTTCTGGCTCAGGAAAACGCGGCGATGCGTGCTTTCATGGTCTGTAGAAACTTCTCCGTCAACGGCGGTATGCTTGCTCGCAACGGGATCGTGCAAGGCTTGCCTGCTACGTCCGACTCTGGCCGCCGCCGCAAGAGCCGCCATACCTCGTCCAGAGACAGCAGCGAACGTCATGGCCGGCGATCTGGAACACACTCCAGCAGCTCCTCTACTGCATCATTCGAGTAATGCGGTTTCTTCTTGGGCCTTGCCATGAGGAACGTGGAGCGCCTTGAGCCCTTGTATCTGTGCATTTCCGTCAAATGCTCCTTTTCGCTCCCACCACAAGAAAAAAAAAAAAAAAAAAACCGACATGAGTGACACGAGATCAACCTTTTTATTGATACACATCGGTTGAAAAGCTTCGCGGCAATCTCCGAGACGAGTGCTACATATCTCCCTCGGCAACCGGGACGTCTTATGAATTTGAATGACCAAGAGGGGGAAGAGACTGCGTGATAAGTTCACGCTGAGAAACTTTGCGATGAAAATTGGCCAACGAACGCGTCGTGGGGCTTTCCTATTTCTTTTCCGACTTTTGTTTTTGCGACGACTTTATGACGATATATAACGACAACATCTTCAAGATACGCTCATCATGCCACTGACAAGGCCGCCTTATTTTGTCCTTCTTTTTCGCCTTGACACTTGCTCTTTTCACTTCTCACACCTGGGCGAGACAACATCTGGTAAGAATTACGACCAGGTTTTCATAAGTTAAGCCTTCCTGCGTTTGCCATTGCCTCCCGCCCACAAAACACTCTAGGTGTTTCATCGCACCAGACCTTTCTGTCAATTTGGGAGGATTTAGTCATAGTTGGGATACAACAGAACCAACCTTTCAACTGTTTTTAAACTTTTTGCGGACAAATATTCCCTCAGCATGGCTATGGTACGGCAAATCTCTCACCTACAAACGTGGCTAGATATTGCCAATCATTAATGAGGCCTGCTTGGTGAGAGCTTAACTTGAAGGTACTGTTTGGAGTTTTCTGGTCTTCACTAGCAATGAAACCCCCCTAGGCTGGCCGGTGCTTGACACTATTTGCAAAGAAGAGTTGCTACCCCAAAAAGAGGCTGAGGGAAAAAAAAAAAATCATGCATAGCGGGATGGTGATACTGATCGGGCTCTGTTGAGCTCGTTCCTTTTTGATTGCATTCCCTGCGCATGGGGTTCTCCAAAAGGGAGGAATGACTTGCATCACGGAGGCTACTGTGGTAGCGATGGCCACAGATGTTTTGAGCGGCTGGTGAGCTACAAGCTAATCTGGGGCTCCGCCTTGCTTCCCAATGGCAAATAGCTTTATTTCTCTTTTTAAATTGGGACATGGACTGGAGAGAGTCGACACAAGTTGGGCAGAAGGGGGGATGGGGGGGGGGGGCAATGGGGGCTATCATGAGTAACGATGATGCGATGTTTAAGAATTTATGACAATGAATGACACGACCATGATGTTCTTTTCTCTTCTATATGTGCAATACTGTTTTGTGACCGATAATTGCTGCGATCAATGATATGCTGTCTTGCCTGCCAACTGAAATGAAACCCTGCGACACATCTAGATCGGAGATCGGCTTAGGGAAAACGCACCACTGCAGCATTGGGGGCCGAGAAAAATAAATAATAATACGAAGATGACAATTATAGGGTAGTTGATGGGTACTAATTATGGGGGGGGGGGGGTTGTTCGGGGCTTTTCTCCGAACATTACCCGGATGCTGCCGACCATGTCTGTCGCTCGGACGTGACTGAGATACAATGCTGGGGGAGGCCCACTGCTATTGCCCGCTGCAAGACAGCATGCCTTTGCAGCGGTGCAGCATACCAATCCAATCACATGAGATGACTTGTACGGGCGGAAACCGATGTGTGATCGCGATATCGTGAGTGGATTCGTGCCGACGTTGTACAGGAGGAAACAGCCTGTCCCGTCAATAGTCTCTTCGCCTGGTCCAGAGGAGGGCACGATTTCAGGAAGAAGACGTCTTGCTACTGACTTCCATCTCGACTGTAAGGCCTGGCCCCGCCGGTGACGTCAGAGGGGCTTGACATGTAGGCCCGTAATGTCGTCATAATTAATACCGTGAGCTTGAATGCCATCACGTGAGGTCCCCAGACGACAGTTGACTGCCGTTTTCCAACTTCCCATGCTCTCCAGGGCTTCGCGCCAAGAGACCTGAAAAGGTGAGGGAGTCTGTGAGATGGTCATTTGCACGTTGACGAGTGAATCGTCAAAACTAGTCCTGATGGCGAACAAGCGCTCCCGTCTAGAACCAGACTATCCCCCATAACCACCAGTCTCTGCCCGCCTTGCCGAATTCAAGTGATATCTTACGCATGGCGAGTTTCCTCTTCCGCATGAGCTAGACTATAGTTGCTGAGAAGGGTTTTATGAAATGGAGCATAACAGCCTAGTGGACACATGAGGAATTACCAAAGCGCCTCTCCCTTCCAGTCGCCTTTTTCAACCCATCACACGTCAACACAAGATGTACCCCATGCAACGGCGCCGCTATCAGCAACGTAGATTGCCCGGATGGCATCAGACTGTGCGCACGGTGCGAGGACGCGGAGAGGGCAAGCAGATGCTTTATGAATGTGTAGCAAGCGAATCTTGTCATCGTACAGTTTTGGTACCTTTCCACTGTGAGTCTGTCTTTCTTGCAAAAGGAGCAGAGCACAATGCCACGGAGCGAGGAGAGGTAAAAGTGAACTTGTGAGGCATTTGTTATTTTATTTCATCTTAATTTGTCACGAGACAAAAACTTTTTGCGCATCGTCTAATCTAGCCTCAACGCTAAAGCGTGTATATACTCGAACAGAATATCGCCCCAGTCTCCAAATCCTAGCTAAGACCTGATCTTCAGACACGACGCAATCCTCTGTTGAACCACCAGCCTCAACTCCCTCTGCTCCGTCACACCGAGAGGTTGCCGCGCCACGTGCTGTCTCCGTCGCCAACTCTCCTCCGTCTCCACGAGCCTCACGTCGTCGTCCTCGTGCGCTTCGGCAAAGGTGTATGATCTGCACATGCAGTTGGTCCACGCAGTGGCTAGAATATCCATATTCAGCGTCAGTTTACATGCATATAAAACCACTTCTTGGAAACGAATTTCAGGGGACAAAAAAAAAAAAAAGAACCCAAGTACATCGCAGTAAATACTCTCTTGTTAAAAACAAACCAAATCATCAGCCCGGAGTAAATTAAAAAGCTCACCTCTTCCAAGAGGAACACCCTCCCAGTCATCCGTAATAAAGTGGAGGATACCCCCGTGCAAGACAACAGCCACGTCCCCCTCCGCTTCATCGAAAATCTGCTTCAGTGCCCTTCTGGCGTCCTTGCTCCGCGCCGTCAGCGCCTCCATCGTGGGCTCAAAGACGCTGCCTTGGCCCTTGGCCGTCCAGCCATCTCTCACGCGGCCGGTGTCGATCTTGTCGGCGAACTCGGCGACGAGGTCCGCCTTGCTCGAGCCTGTGTCGCAGGGGGCGTCGGATACCTCCTGGAGGGTGTCGAGGAGGACGATGGGATACAGTCTGTCCGGCCCGCCAAAGGCCAGGTCGCAGGTGTGGATTGTCCTTCGGAGAGGCGACGCGACGAGCCTGGTGAGTTGTGCGTGACGGGGGAACGAGGCCCGGAGGTCGGCGCACTGCTGCTTGCCTAGCGGGGTGAGATCTGGATCGCGGATGGACTCGTTTTCGACGGTGAGATTGTGCAGGCCTTGGGCGTGACGGACGAGATGGATTTGTTTGCCCATGTTTTGCCTTTTTTTTTTTTTTTTTTTTTTATATTAATTCTCTACTTCTTCCTTTTGAAACGGAGGCAGTTGTGTTTTAAAGGTTGGATGATCTTTGGGGTAAAAAGTGGTGCTTGTGAGGTAATACTTTTTCATCATTCCTGTGGTCCGGTTCCGAGATGAATAACTTAAGTGGGTCCCGACCCGGACACAGTTCTTTCATCTCTCACAACTTCCATCGACGACACACCGTTGATATTACGGATCCCCAGCCCTGGGATCATGTCTACACGTTCGGCCCTGGACATGCATTACGAAGCGCAATGACAGGTCGAGGTCGAATAACGTCCCTTTCGCCAGGGCGACTGCCCCTTCCGCTTCCCGGAACACCAGCTTCTTCGTGGGCTGCTTATCGTGCCAGGATAGCTGGCTTGCTCCAGCATCCTGACACCAAGGTCTTGATTGCCTTCTGGCTATTCGGTGCGCTATATGCAGAAATCAACCCGGTGTTGAATGGCGGAGCTGCCGTTTGTGTCGAGCACCGAAACTGACTGACTGGGCACATCGTGTTCATGCAAACAGGCCTGATCAACAATGTTCTCTACGTCATTATCCTCTCCGCCGCGCAAGACTTGGTCGGTTCGTCTGTCCCGAAAGGCATCGTCCTCCTCGCAGATGTGATGCCTTCTTTCTTCACAAAGCTCATTGCGCCGTACTTCATCCATCGGGCGCCCTACCGCCTTCGCGTCCTCGTCTTCATCGCCTTCTCAACCGTCGGGATGCTCATGGTCGCGTTAACACCGCCTTCTGAATCCGTGTCCGTCAAAATGGTGGGCGTCGTCTTGGCCAGTCTCAGCAGCGGAGGAGGCGAGCTGAGCTTCTTGGGTCTGTCGCACTACTACGGCCACGTCAGCCTGATGGGCTGGGGCTCGGGCACCGGGGCAGCCGGTCTGGTAGGAGCGGGATTGTACGTCGTCTTGACGGAGTGGTGGCGGTTTAGCGTGAGAGATAGTTTGCTTTTTTCGGCCTGCTTGCCTGCCGTCATGTTCGTCAGCTTCTTCTTCGTCCTGCCGCTTGGACCGCTGCAGGCTTCACGGGGGAAAGATTACGAGACGGTTCCGGACCGCGAACTGGCGGGGGAAGAGATGGAGGAGGATGTGCCGCAAGGGGCGGCATCGTCGGCTCTCCTCGCACCGGGGCCATTCAATGCGCGTGCTGCGTTGTTGGCGCACCGCGAAACGGGGAACTCGTTGAAGAGCAACCTTGGGAGAGCGGGGGCTTTGATCGTGCCCTACATGGCACCTCTTCTCTTGGTCTATGTGGCTGAGTACACCATCAACCAAGGCGTCTCGCCTACGCTGCTGTTCCCTGTGGAGTCCTCCCCGTTTGACGAATACCGTGGTTTCTATCCATTCTATGGCTTCTTATACCAACTGGGTGTCTTTGTTTCCCGGTCATCAACTCCCTTCTTTCGCATACACCACCTTTACGTGCCCTCCTTCCTTCAAGTGGGTAATTTGGCGTTACTGATACTGCAGAGTCTGTACTTCTTTATCCCATCAGTGTACATCGTCTTCATCATCATTTTCTGGGAAGGCCTGCTTGGTGGCGCGGTGTACGTCAATTGCTTTGCAGAGATCATGGAAAACGTTCCCGAGGACGAGCGAGAGTTCAGTCTGAGTGCCACGACTGTCAGCGACAGTGCTGGCATTTGCATAGCGGCGTTTGTGAGCATTCCGTTGGAGCCAAAACTCTGTGCCTATCAGGTAGTGCATGGCCGGGATTGGTGTCGCAGGATTGAAGCGCAGCATGCATGAGAATTCTCAAAGGGATATTTGCAACAGAGGTGTTTTATTATTTCGCGCAACTCCTATCAATGGACCATGCACGTATTATGCATTTTTGAGAGCGGACCTTGACGCTGTTGTTCTTTTAGTTCTCCCAATGCACGGCTACGCTTGTTCTTGCGTCCGTTCTAACACGGTGCCATTCCCACGCCATCCCCCAACTGCCTCACAGGAGCCTCAAAGGCATCATTTTTGGGGGGCGTCGTGTCGGAGGACATGGGAACGGTCGCATGATAAAGGATTCGTTTCCTCCCCCTTTTTGATTATTATTCAAAATAGTAGAGGGCCGTCACTTGTTCCTATCTGCCCGCAACTTGATAGCTTTCAAAGATGAGACCAAGCCAATGGTCTCACCAGTACCTAGAACAAGCAAAAAAGGACACCTCATACATGGCGTGGCGAGGGCCCGGCTCCTCCAGGTCTGATTTGCACCAGTCCAGTCTGGGAATAGCCCGCAATCGCCGTTACGCACTCCTGTTGGGTTTCCGGATTTCGTTAGATTGTCGGTTGACAAGGCGCTTGGAGCAAGCCACCAATGAAGCGGACTCGTCATCAAGTTCAGCCGTTGTGGAGGCGAGCCTGCCCTTGTTAGGCGACAGGTTGAACATTGCTGCGAGAGGTTGTAGATTGCACATTGGATGGCATGAATCTATAACTCATTACTCTTGGGTTCTCGAATGTGAGGGATCGGGGGGGGGGGGGGTTTAAATTAAATATAAATAAATAAATAATAAATAATAAATAAAACCCTTTTTCCCTTCACTAATAACCGTCAAGGGAGGCTCCCAGTTGGGCGGGAAGAGAACATGTCTGGTGGATTTTGAAGATCGTTCTTCGTTCTCCGTGGCTGCAGCGAGGTGCCACTAACGAGCTAACGACCCTGCCAAGCCAAGACACGCGTCCCCATCTTCAATTGCTCTAATTAGCTGGCTCGGCTGCGAAAAGCCAAGATTAAAATGGACGCGGGGGACACACAGTCTGCTTGATCTAGAGCAGAGAGAGCAGAGAGAGCAGAGTAGGGAAGGAGCAGACACTTCGGAGTACCCCGTGCGCGTCTCACCTTCGCCGTCGCCTTATCTTGTCTTGTTTTGACTTTCTCCTTCCCCTTTAAGAACTCGGCTGAGCCGTACTTGTAGCCGTACTTGTAGCTTTACTTGTACTTAACTTGTCTTCTCTCCAACAGGCATCATCTGTCGCCAACCTCCTTCTCTCTTTTCTTCCTTTTCATTTTCCCTTTCTTCCTTTTTCTTCATCCCTTCTTATGCCTTGCTCCTGCCGGAGAATTCATACCAGCCCTATGCTAGCCTAACAACACAAGACCCAGTTTTTATTCCTCTATTCATTTCTTTCTCTTTATTAACCTCTTTTTTTTTTTTTTTCTCTCACCGTGCACGCGCCTTCTTTCAGACAAATTCCACCGGGATCCCGCTCCCTACGCCACCCCGCCCGCCACTCCCGGGAGGTTCTCTTATCTCTCGAAAACACTGGCCAAGGCCAGACAAGGCCAGACACAACCAGGCCCAAGACAAAACTTCTCGTGCTCGTACTTTGGCCTAGCAGTTTTGCCCTGTATTTTGGAAACCAAGACCCCAGCGTGCTGGCATTGCACCGCCCAAGATGCTAAGCAATTCCATGCGGTCAACCAAGGGCTTGATGATCTTGGTGGGATCAGTATTTTTCGTCGTGGCACTCGTCGGACTTGCTCTTGACTCCCTGGAAACCTGGGAAATTCCCCTCCGGTATGCGAGCACCATCTTGGTCTAAATTATAGCCACCTGGAATTACAAATAAATCAAACTGATCGGTTTCCTCTTGAATCAACAGACCAAACTCGAGGCCTACTACTGACTCAACGCTAACAATCGTCAACGACTCGGACGCCTCACAGTCTGTGGCGCATGTCGGCTTGAGCGCGCCTGCAGTCTCCAAAAGCGATGACGAGCTTCGAGAATTCTACCTGAAGCAGCTTTTCAGACCATCAATTACCCCAGATTCAACCACTTTCAGGCCGTACGATGCGTTCGAGTGGAAACTGCCGGAGAAGCCACGCTGGCAGCAGCCCATGCGCGAGAACCTGTGTATTATCGACCTCGACAACCGCGCCTTCAATCACTCGGGCGAGATTTTTGGCCCCGATGTCATGGACTGGGGCAACGGCCATGATGTGCATGGCCTCTCCTTGGGCTTACTCAATCACTACGTCTATGGTATGTACCAGCTCCCGTTTTGTATTGATTATGGCCCAGGACAAACCAAAGCTGAAGGGCGGAGATGAGCTGACATGGCTATGCAGCGCGCCTTCATGGGTACAAATACTACTACGTCAACACCGTTGACCCAGGTGACCGCCGCGCCTCGTGGAAGAAGCCTTCTGTCATCTCCAAGATCCTCAAGGAGCACGATGTGTGCATCTATCTGGACTCTGACGCCATTTTTCACCACCTTGATCTACCTTTTGAGTGGTTGATGAACTACTGGAAGCTTTATCCCGATAACAACTCAATGGCCCTTGCCGTTGATCCTAATGCAAACTTCAACAAAGACAAGTTTGGCAAGCTATACCTCAACACTGGCTTCATTATTTCGCAAAACAACCAAATGACGTACAAGATCATGGATGACTGGAACAGATGTCCCGATGACCAGACTCCATTTCCTGGCTGCCAAGATTTCCGCCTCAACGCGCCTGGTCAGCCGACTGATCAGGGCGGTTTTGGCACGTTTGTACGGTACCACTACAATGAGCACATTCGGGAGCTGCCATGCAACGAAGCAAATGGCTTTCCACAAGCTGAATCGAACTGCCACGGCATCTTCATCCGCCATTTGTGGACGGGAAAGGACGACCAAATCAAGCTTGACGTGGGTCAGCAATTGCCGGGACCTTACCTCAAACTATTCCACGAGCAATACCTCAAGGAGAAGCCTACTTTTTACATTCAAGAAGCCGATCTTCTTGCACACGGACCACCAAAAGCTTTGAAGAACGAAACTTTATAATAAAGGAAGTCGTACGGCAGTACGCTACCACGAAACAGGAATTTGGATACCTCGTTTTCGAACATGAAACAAGACCAGATTCCGACTACTGTCTCTCTACTGTACAATACCACATCGAGATTTTCTGTTTTCCCTGCCTTCTTCGCACATATTGGTACAATGGGGCATATGCAAACTTGGGAGCATTTTGGTATTGGTGGCATTTCGCGTAAAGCATGAACAACATGGATGCATATGCAGCATCACAGAAATGAAAAGCGCCTCGTCTTTCTGAAGAACGGCATGGGGTTCAAAATGGCCTCATGTACATGATCGAAAGGACACAATTGAAGGCTATCAGAAAGAATAAAGCCGGCGCCTCGCCTTTCCGAAGTAACGGCATGGGTTCCGTAATGGCCTCATGTACATAATCGAAAGGACATAATTGATAGCTATCACAAAGAATAAAGACGGCGCCTCGCCTTTCTAAAGTAACGGCATAGGTTCCATAATGACATCGTGTACATAATCAAAAGGACACAATTAATGCCTTTCACAAATAAAGACGGCGCCTGACTTGTCAAGTCTTTCATAGTGAAGAATTGCTTAGACCTGTGCGGCAAAGTTTTCTCACTTGCCCGTGACCCTCATATGATATAACATGCCCTCGGTTTCCGGCTCTTCAACATGGTTGAACTTCAACACGATCAACCCTCGAGGTCCGCCCAAATCACCATGTTGGGCGGCAAATCTGGGATCTCCTTGAAGAAGTCACCAGATCTGCGTGTCCGAGTACCTACCGCATGCTGAAATGGATCAAGACAAAGGTCGTGGCCAGCGACTTGCGGATGATTGGCTCCAAACAAATCCTTCCACTTCCAGGAAGGCAAACACGGGGCTGAGATGCGGCGCTGGCATTCTTCGCTTTGACGCGATGTCGGACTTGGTTCTTTACGTCTTTGATTAACCATACTATTTCATCAAGTATGGCATCATCATGAATATGAATGAGTAGGTGCCTGGCACCTCGGAGACGTGTATAACCAACATTGTCCATCACGTGAGCAGCCCCACTACGATGGCTTCACAAAGCCATTTGTCTTCCGTAGTATAGTGGTCAGTATGCGAGCTTGTCACGCTTGAGACCCGGGTTCAATTCCCGGCGGGAGAGAAGATTTATTTTTAGGTTGGGACATTTTTGTGGATTTTTGTCGTTGGATAGAAAGAACCATGGGTTTTTTTTATTTTTAGTTCAAGACGGATATGGACGAGTTTAGCGAATGGCTGTAGTGACTGTATGGTCTACATTGAACAGGGCGGAAGCATTGCCGCCGATGGCAAATGGAGCCTAGGTAGGTGTAGGTGTAAAAAGATGAACAGGTCAAGTACGATATCATGAGTGCGAGGATAATTGAAGATTTGGGGTTGATGGTGCAAATCTACTGTTCTGGCTTATTCTCCCCATTTGTACATTCAGCGGGAGTTGGGTACATCATGTCACTTCCATATTGTGCGCCGCTCCCTCGGGTACAATGCCAATGCAGAGCATGTCACGAAGCGGTGTCGACCCGTCCGACGGAAAACTTCCTAAAACATCTCTCGCAGATGAGAAAACACTGTGCCGTTGGCAGTGAACATGCCGCCCGCTGAATCAGGCGCCATGTCAGCATGCGACTGCACTTGATCACCACCAAACTGAAACCCGTTCAGCCCAACATACCCCTCGAAAATACGCGACAGCTCGTTTTGAATCTTCTTGCCATTCTGGTCTACCGACTGGTCAGTCGACGTGTGAGAAGGATGACTTTGCGGCATGCTCATATGTCCAAAGGGCGTCTGCTCCACGGCAGTGCTGTTGCCCATATTTCCTCCTCTTGCAAGTCCAATCATGCCCAGAGCCGCGTTCGAATGAGCGTCGTCGTCAGGATTCAGGCCAAATCGTGGCGCCACGTCTTTAAGCGATCGGATCGTCCGCCACAGTCGTTGGGACACCCAGCTCTTTGCGGACAGGTCTTTGACCAAGTCTAGTGCCATGTAAAACTCTTCTCTGCAAACGGCACTAAAACGGACGGGTGCATGGACTGAGGCCAGGAATACCACCGCTATTGCCGATGCGAGGAACTGATTGTAGAACAATTGGGCGCGCCGATACAAGTTGGTTGTGCTGTTTAGGTGGTTCAGATATTGGATGGTGTCTTTTGCTAGATCCACAACCCGCTGCGCCTGTCCCGGATGCTGCATGATGCTCGTGGCGCTGTGCAATATTGGTGTGTAAAGCCAAATGCGAATCTGTCTTCAAGTCAGCAAAGACTCTCCCTCTTGCGATCTGGTGAGCATGATCAACGTGCCTGGTTTAGCCTCAAGTATGTCCAAATTCTGAGGCGCTGCAGATTATACGATGGTGTTGAAGTAATTTGCTTCTCTTTGTCCCAGTTTCGAACCTTGACCTCGTCAGGTACCGTCTCGTACCATTGAAGAATCTCTTGGTCTAGATTCTCAATCTCTTCCTGTCTCAGCTCCCGTGCTAGAACGGGGCCGAAGTGAGATACTTGGCGCCAGACCTTGGCACCTACGCGGGAGTACGTGATCATAGCAACTAGGAAGGGATATTCGTCCTAGAAGCACAAATGAGTCAATAAATGCGCATCGCGATACCCAATTCTGCTTGTGAAACTATGCTTACCGGCATGGGCAAATTGGGGTCAATTTCCTGGTCCTGAACGGCAAAAGGGAGCCCCGTTCCAAATGCCCAGCGACGATCCAAGACGTAGGCCGACCAGAAACTGTTCAAAGCATTCTTCCGCTCCGATTCATCGCGGATCTGCATCAGGCCCCTCTTCTGGTGTATGCCTACTTCCAAGCAAAGTCTCATGACTTGACCAATAACCCTCCATGATAAGACTTCTTCATTAGACAAAAACCTGTACCCAGCCAACAGGCAGAGTAGCGGGAGGTTGGCCACATCGCTAGCATCGGACATGAGCTTCCTGTTGACCACAGCATCCATGCTCTCGTAAAGGCGGACGGCCTTTTCGCTGTGGCCGTGCGACTCGACAACCAACGCGCAGCACATGACCATCTTCAGCTGCAATGTCTTTTCATCATTCAAGGCCTCTGACCATTGTTGGTTCCGAGCAGTCTCCAGATACGGTGCGATGGACTTTGCATGAGCGATGACTGAATGAATGTTGAGGACCGGGTACATTATACCAATCTCTTCCTCGTGGAAGCGACATAGGCGGACCATTTCATCCTTGTCAAAGTCAAAAAGCGGATCGTAACCCCCAATGGTCGTTGACATCTGCACAGCGACGTCAGTTCCCTGCTGATCCTGATCGTCGTTTTCATCGATCCCTCGGTATCCCATATTCGCAATCGTATTGTTAGCCACATCTAGATTGAATGCCATGCTAGTAGGACCACGAAAAGCCCCGCCTTTATAGAGAGGCATGTCATGGTGGGATAAAGACAATGAGCTCCGGGATGGAGAGGGTTCAACAGCTGGTGATAGCCCGCCGTTCATTATGCGCTCAGTCGAAGAAGCACCAAGACGAGCTGAATCTGCCCGCATTTTCTTGATTGTTTGATTCAGCCACTTGACCTCCTCTTGGAGGCGATTCAATTGGCTGGTGACTGACTTGAACTCATCGGAGTCCTTGAAACTGCTGGAGCAGCAGTTGGGGGCGTACAAGCACGATAGGTTGAGGTTTCCGCAACGCTGACATGGGGTCTCTCCATTGCATTTGATTTTCCGTCTCTTACACTCGTTACTGTTTACTGACAGTCAGATACCAGCACAGACGCACCGTAATCAGATACGTCGCTTCTCAGTAACTTGTACCGTGAAGGTGTGACGTGGCTTACCATGCTATCGAAATATACTAGAAGAGACGACACAGTCAGTGGCGAAAGAACAAAAGGAGGGGGCATATGAACGAAACAACCATGTCACGAAATTGTGGAAAGTAAAGGAGTACTTGCATGCAGTTCGTGAGAGTCAGTCGTCGCACAAGCCACATATCGGACGTCATGGAAAACAGACCATGGCAGAGTATCGTGACACAAAACCCGCAAGGGAAGGGGGGCAAGGCGGTTTCAATCAAGAGCTACCCGGCCACGCGGGCGACACAACGGTAGGAGAAGAGGACATGGACCAGCACACTCACCCGGTTTCTCTTACTCCTGGTCTGCTTCTGGGCAGCGGCATCGTCAACCGACTTTCTTTTGTTAGCGTTGGATAGCGAACCAGCAGCAGCAGCCACCGCGGAATTGTCTCCGTATCCTGCGGAACCAGAGGGACTGCCATGCGGTCCCGGCCGTGGTGTATCATACAATACGCTTGCCGCATCGCTCAGCGCAACGGGAGCTTGCGCCAAGTAGCGCAAATCCGAGGCTTGTGTCTCGATTTGCTCCATAATGTTGCGGCCGACGACATGGAGCCCTGATTGTCAAATGGTCAAATGGTCCTTACGACCGGAGTTCTGCGAGATATAGAAAACGGAAATGTCGAGAGGGGCGATAAGGTCCGATGGATGATGGCTCTTCAGCTGTTCTGACGACCCCCAGTGCCAGTTGCCAGTGCCAGCTGCCAGTTGCCAGTGCCAGCTGCCAGTTGCCTGTGCCTGTGTCTGCCCGCTAACCAGCCAGCTGGCGGGCTCGCTACGACACTTGTTGGTGGCATCCAACGGACAGGACACTCCGAGTGGCCTGGACGAGAACATCCACGTGACCGCAGCGGCGGACTCATGGGATTCCGTAACGTTACTATCAATTCATTTTGTGCCGCTCGCTGGTACTTGATTCTCAGAGAGCATAGGCCAAATCAAAGGAAAGGAGCGAAGTTTTCCAATTCCGGACAGTTGCTGCAGCTCACTGGCGTCGTTGGACCGCTAGTCGATCACCGCGGAACCAAGCTTCATCTTTCAGTTATTATCGCAGACTATAGATCTTTCCTTTGCCTTGCCAGCTGGTTATGCAGATTAGTAGTAATACCATCAGAGTGAACTTGAATATACCAATGAGATGTCCGCTTGACTGTAATGGGGTACGGGAGCTGCATGTCTCGGCACATGGAGACTCACAACAAGAAGTATTGCTTACTTAGTCCTCCCAGCACGAAAGACACCTCGTTAAAAACGCAAATAGCAAGTCCAGACTACACGTTAGCCAATACTTGAAAGGTCTATTGACGTTTCGATATCTGCTTCGCCAGATCTATGGATGGCTCGACAGATCCAGACTCGATTTCCGCCTGCATCATAGCCGCTATGCAGCGAAATATATCATACATCAACTCCTGAAAAGCTTCAGTCCCTCCTCTTCCGCATCAACGCCATCCATGTCTTCATCCATGTCTTCATCCTCGCTCTCATCCTCATCAAGCTGCATCTTTCTCCCAAACAGCGTGCCAAAAAATCGATCAATTGCACTCTGCTCCCAGCTTCGCCTCTCTTCAGGAGCCATGAAGTTCTGCAGTTTCTCATGAACCGTGAATCGCATTTTTCGCCCTTTGCTTGCCTTACGGTCTACCTGTTTGCGCACCTTGGCTTCCTTGCTAGCCGTAACCATGACTGTCGGCACAGCGATGGCTTGTTCACCATCACCTTCGACAGTCCTCTGGTCAACGAGTTCCTTCAGCAGAAGTTGGTAGAAGTCGGCATCATCGTAAATGTAATCGTCCTCAGCGACCTTTTGGGACAGTTGTGCAGGGGCACAAGAACGCGGCACTCTCGTTCGCTTGACAAGTCGGTTATTGGGGACCAGGAGCTGTTCTTGCAGGGCGCTCACGAGTGTTTTGCTTTGACCGCCGAGTCCCTTGACCCGCAGCACATTGACACTTTGAACCTTTTTCGACCACTTCTCCAAACGATCTTCCCGGAAACCAGCTGCGGCCGCGTCTTCATGCTGAAGCTGCTGCCACATATCTGCACTTGACATGGACATTACCAATTCACGCTTTCGTTTCGTCCCAGCTGTTATTTGAGGTCCGAAATTCTCTCGCAGACTGCTGATAGTGTTGAGCAACTTGATGGCTGCTTCCTCTGCAGCTTCATAGGGCTCGGTTTCAGCCTCCGACTCAACGGTGGGGAACGAATTTGCAGCAACAAGAGCCTTTTGTAGGCGAATACGCAGGTTGAGCAGTCCGTCATAAATTTTGCGTTGCTTTTGAATAGCTATGCCCTTGTCCACGTCTGCGCGGTTGGAAAGAGCGGACAGGTTTGGCCGTGCGTCACCACTCGATTTTGTGGGTGCCGAGCCTTCATCAGATGCATCTCTGTCATCCTCCTGGCCGCCTTCGTCATCGTCTTCGTCTTCGTCATCGTCTTCGTCTTCGCGACCCTGTTCGCCCTCGCTCCCGTCCTCAGTCTCGTCCTCGACTTGGTTGTCCTCTGAATCGCTTCCCCCACCATCAACCAACGCATCTAGACCATCTTCCATATCCCCGGAGTGGCTCTTGTCCTCATCATCAGTCATGAAATCCACGGCTCTCGGTCTGCCTGCTTTCTCCTTCGGCCGCGCAGGCTTAGAGCTGCCCCGAAACGCAAACTTCTTGAACCGCTCAGCGTCCGAAGCCCCGAGTGCAGCTTCACTATCGATCTCCGAGTCGTTCGCTTCCGCTTCGTCCGCTTCAAGATCAGCAGCATCCGGGTCGTCATAATCGCCCTCCTCATCTTCCTCTTCGCTATCTTGACTGTCCTCACCATCCTCGTCCAAAGCGGAGCGACTAACTCGAGACCCTCTGTACTCAGGTCCCAACGAGACGTTCTCTTTCTGCCTCAACTTGCTTTTTCCAACGGAGACATAGTGCTCCGTGGCCAAATCCTCATCGTCGCTGGCATCGGAGCCGCTACCATCCTCCATTTCCGAGACATTAGACTCTGGATCATAGTCTGAAGAGAGAAATAGTTAACTCAGCTCGCCAATTGGGAGAGAACAGCACCGATGGTTTTTTTTTTTTTTACCTTTTGCAATGGCCTCATCTAGATTCTGGAATTGCCTTGCTCGACCTTTGATTCTCGCCATGGTTCCTGCTGATTTGCACTACTTTCTGCGGAAACAGACATTACCCGCCCCCAACATACCTAGAAGATTTTAAAAATCTCTGGGCCAAGTCTGAACTTTTAGGCGGTAGCGTATGGCAGAATCGAGCTCCGTAGTGAAGGTGGGTCAGCAGCCGCTGGCTGTCCCTAGGACAATAGCTCTGAGGTTGCATGCCCATGCACGGATAAACCGTCAAGTTCATCGAATTAGCGCTTTCATGATACATCACAGCAAGCTCTTCCATGTTGTCATAAATCTTTACACGTCTATTGTCAACCGCTCTCTCTTCTCTCCAGCTATAAATGCCAGTGGTTAATCTTGCAACACAATCAAGCTCAAAGTGGCAGTCTCACATTCAGCATGCGACAAACTCCGTCACGCTTATTTCAAGTCGTCCGCTCATTACAACATGAAAATCCTCTAGTATGATTGCAGTGGCTAACCACAGTCCTCACGTTCTAATGCAGACGTAGGGTCTCCCACGCTCCGGCACCCCACCAACATGGGGCAAGCGCCCCCAACGGCGCAAGATAGCCGGCGTCAACAAGGTGATCGCCGTGTCGTCCGCCAAAGGAGGCGTCGGGAAGAGCACTGTTGCAGGTTGGTCTGAGTTCCCGAGATATGCTATTCCTCTCGAATGCTGATTGTTCTAGCCAACCTCTCACTTGCTTTTGCACGACTTGGTTTGAGGGCTGGCATATTGGACACGGATATTTTTGGTCCCTCGGTTCCGACATTACTGAATTTATCTGGAGAGCCGAGATTAACAAGGAGTAAGTTCATTTGTTCTGAACCAGCTTTGAGAAACAGTTTCTGAACGCAGGCCTAGATAACCAGCTTATCCCTCTGACAAACTATGGCGTCAAGACTATGTCCATGGGCTATCTTGTTGGGGACAATGCGCCAGTTGTTTGGCGAGGACCCATGGTAATGAAAGCAATTCAGCAGCTCCTTCATGAGGTAGATTGGGGCGGTCTAGATATCCTGGTGTTAGACTTGCCACCGGGAACCGGCGATACTCAGCTTACAATCACACAGCAAGTCATTTTAGATGGTGACATTTCCTTCTTCTGAAAATGCTTGTCCGAGACCATTCGGACTGACACTAAAGCTTTAGGATCTGTTATCGTTACCACACCACACACATTGGCGACAAAGGATGCCATTAAGGGCATTAACATGTTCAAAACAGTAGACGTGAACATATTGGGATTGGTCCAGAACATGTCCCTTTTCGCGTGCCCCCATTGCCAGGGGAAGACGAATGTTTTTGGGTCGAGCGAGAGGGTCGAAAAGTTATGTAAAGAACACGGCATGGATTTTCTGGGCGACATCCCACTTCATCCCAACATCGGCGATGATGGTGAGCGGGGGAAGCCTACGGTAGTATCTGAGCCCACCAGTGAAAGAGCATCAGCGTTCCTCCAAGTTGCCCAGGCATTAATGCCAAAGATTGGGTTGCGGGCAGAATAGCATGATTTAAGACGGTGATGTGTGTATATTTTTGTATAAAACTTGAATCAATAGTCATGATGACCCGAACAAATAGATATTAGCGCATCTGCAAGCGAGGGATGCAGTGGGGGTGACAGATACCATATCCAAACTGCCTAGTGCAGTTCCAAACAACCGACAGTTTCGTCATGACGAGGACTATTTATCCTCGTCATCGCGATTTGCAGCCCATGTAGCCGAAATGATCGATAGAAAGCTATGGAGCGGTCATACGTCACAAGAAGCGGTTAGTCTGTGCCTTTTAAAACCAGGAGGCATGTTACCGAGTAATGAAAAGTTAATCAGGATCTCCAGATAGACCCCACCCTCCTGTGACGCCAAAATGGCTTGGTATCGTGTTGTAATAAGAAGAACTAGATGAAGATGAGAGACGTGTTCGTTAGTCCAGATCTTCATTCACTTGGTAGACATGACGACTTCGAGTAGGGTCTTTCCGCATAGCTTGTCCAGAACCAGTGAAGCCCACTGAATAAATTGTGTCAGCATACTTGATCTGATGAAATTGAACGATAGTGCCACGTACCTCTTCCATGGATACCTTCGGGGGTGCGAAACATGCTCTCCTTCTTGCCTGTTTTGCTAAATTTAGATTTCGAGTTGAAAGCCTGCCATTTGGCCTTGCCAGCTTCGAGCTCTTTTTTCGCCTTGATCTTCTTGGGCTTGGACGGCTTCGCAGTTTCATCTCCTTGCTGGGCTTCTTTCTGGGCCCCGGGATACATGGTTGCACCTGCAGACGAGACCACTCCAGGTGCGGCTGCGGGTGCAGGCTGCGGTTCATCAGCCTTTCGCTTGTTCGAGATGGGCTTGAGGTCCTTCGACCGTAGCGTTTCCACACTGTCGTAGCTTTTGAACTTGACTGTGAATATCGGGTTTGCGGAAGATCCAGTGATGGAGGTAATCCTAGCCTGGTAGAAGTTCTTATCGCCAGACACCCACTTGGCCATGACGGTGTCGTTGACATGGTATATCGGAGCGGGCTCTTCTTTTTCCTCCGCGACAGGGGGAGCGGCCTTTTTGAAAGCGGGATGGTTTTCTCGGGACCATTTCTCGGGCTGTGGTGGCGGCGTGGGCTCTTTCGCGACTGGCTTAGGTGTCTGGTTTGGTCGGAGCTCAGCAATGTTCTCATTGAGCAGATCAATCAGGTTATTTAACTCTTCTTGTAGAGCCAGTAATTCGGCATTTTCTGGGTCATCACGCAGTTGTTGGAGAATAATGTCGAGCTGTAGATTTGGTTAGTTGAAGTGGCTTGGCCAGTACTTGGAAGGCACGGAGTTTGAACCTGTTCTTGGTACTGCTGTTTCTCCTCCTCGATGGCCGCTATTCCAGACATATTGCGCAGCTCTACCCTGGCCCTTAGCGCGCTACTACTGCAGGCGAAGTCGATTTGATGAGGCAGGCAGAAACGGTGGCGGAGGATGAAGACCGATGCTACGTTCGAAGTGAACTGCTCCGCGATAAGATGTGGTGCCTACCATCACCACCACTTATGATCTCACATAGTGGCCTAGTCAGCACGTGACCCATCTCTTAACCACCCGGGGCTACTTGAAAGAATCCATCACAAGACCAAATAGCAGTCGCACCATCGGGAGTGAGCAATTCCTTTTGATTTATGGCTCTATGGCACTATGATTATTCATTATACGATGAACCAATGAAAACCCTCTCCAATGAGAGAAATATCCGGCAAAGTTTACAAATTTTCTTTAATACTCTGCCACTTCGAATCACTTCACTACCTTAGTCGTCAGTACAGTGGTCTGGGCCTTCGCTGCTGGCCTTCTTGTTGTCGTTGTTATGATCTTGTACAGCAGCGGAGTGCTTCTTCCTATCCCCCACGGTAGGGAGCTCACTGTGAGACTTATGAGTCACGTCAACTTCCTCCAGAGTCAACTGCAAGCTGGGTACATTTTGCAAAGGAATTATCGAGCCATCCGGTTTTCGGATTCCTACCTTCACGATGTGCGCAAGAGAGCTGATACTGCCATTGTGTGGCAACGTGGCGAAGGCTTCCTTGATTCTAGCATCAATCGGCACCCGGCCGTTGAAGGTGCCCTCCTCGGGAAATTGCATTACAACCATTTTGCCGGAAGGCTGGCCATTAACAAAGATGGTTACGGAGCAAGGACGCTCGACCTGCTCACGTTTGAGTGTAACATGAGCGAAGTACCTGGTGTTCACTTGGCCGGCAGCATCTGGACCTCGCCGCTGGTTTCCGCCTGGTCCGTAAAGTGTGTTTACAAGCTTCGTAGCACTTTCCTTCAGTTGCTCCCGACTCATCTTCCAGTACTCGAGTCCCTTATACGTATATCCCATGCCTTCTATGCTGGCCGCCTTGTTGGGAGTCCAGTACGTGTCATTGGCATCGTAAAAGGGTTCGAGAGGAGAGTCGGGAGTGATGATGGTGTGACGGGGTGTGGAGTAGCGGGAATGACCGCGATAGCTGTTGGTGAAAACCGGCTGGGAGGAGATGTACGTCCATAAGGTGTATATACGATCGACATGTGAATGTAGAAGCATGCTAAAGCGAGACCAGGTAAGAAAAATGGCATATATGGGAAATAGGAGAAGTATTTATGGCGACATAAATCGACGTACAATAAGGGATCGAAGGCACACGTCGTAGAACTGAGGAACTGGCCGCCGCACCCAGCATCCCAATGAACATAGTCGTGAATTTGCTCTAGGCCCTCGCCACCATCTTGACGAGTGGTGGCGAATTGGTCGAAAGTCCGCGCGTAAGTGAAAGCGTCATACTAGTCTCGTCAATCAGAAACGAGTAAAGTGTGCATCAACAAGAAAGATGTCTCCTTCAGCTGACAGACTTACAGTGCTCTGTCTCATTCCGCGCTGGGTTAAATCCGAATTGGCCGAGTCGGGATATGAATCTGGAGAAGGACACCTGGACGTGCTTGGGAGCGAGGGAAAACCCTTGTACTTGCCGCTTCGTGCCTTTTCGGGGTAGGTAAACGACCTGAGAGGGTTGTTGATGGTCACGTTCTTGAGGTCTTGCCCGTCTGGGACCCTGATAGTAATCTCTTGAGGAACCGTGCAAGGCGGGACATGGGCATCGGCCGCCGAGTCCCAAAAAGGAGAGCGAAGTTTCTTGGCCGCATTCATATACTGATTGCGACAACTTTGAGGATATGTAGCAGCAATTGTCATCGCTTCGTCAACAAGCACCTGCTCCCACAACAAGACATAGAGGCGGTGCCAGGGAGGGAACAGGTTTTCCTACCAAGGTCAGACTCTGAGTGAACAATTCAGGAGAACTGACACTTACAGCATGAGGACAATAACCTTCCCATCCAGTAGCACGGAACGGTCCACTATCGTTCCAACTGGTGTATGGTTGCCCATGGATGCCTTTTTTATTTTTTTTTTCTCATGCGTCAAGACATGGTTCCAAGTTGATATCGTTATGGAGCGGGCTGAACACATACCCATCAACTGGAAATAAGACAGTGGATCATCAGCGTCTTTTTCTTGCAACGACTTCAAAGCCCTCACGTAAAGCTCCCTATATCCTCAAGTCAGTGTCAGTCGCCTCAATCCGCCACAGTCGCGCCCTGTGCTCTTGTCCCTAAGATCGAGTCATACATACCATTGGGGGCCAGCCTCAGCATAGAGTTCGTTGATGTTTCGTCTCACGGGTACATCGGCTCCTGGATCAACTCGAACACCAGTGATAGCGTAGTGCTTCGCAGTGGCTACAATTGGCGCCGAGGCAACGGCCAAAAAGCGGACGACTTGGTTCAGTTTCATCTTGATAGCATGCTTCAAGTCAAAGTCTTTTGTCGAGCACACGCCCGAAGTAAGACGCCGCGTGTCAGGCGCTCGTCAGTTCGAGGACCAAGATCAACTCATAAGCAACCCAAACGGAGAAGAAAATCAGCCACAAGCGAGAGATGAGAGGATTTAGTAAAGGCCGATTGAGGGCGTACATAAACCTTCAACTATACCTTTCCCAGCAAAAGGCAAAAGGCTGGTCATGACTGCTCAGGACTGAACCGGAAAGATCCATGCCTTCTACGGAGTACACGTGTGGAAAATCCCACACGCACGCACGCAACAACAAAGGGCTCGCAGCGCGACTCACAATACAATACAGCCCCTGTATTCCGTATGATTCACAAATCTACTGTACAGGGTCGTTTAAACCAATCAGAAGTCGCTGTACAAATTATCCCAAGAAATTACGGTGCTGAAACTCATTATACGAAAAGAATCTAGATTAAAAATCCTTCTAACCTACGGACGTACAATCTAGGTGATTTTACTACTAACAGCTACAGCTTGATTGCCCGCAAGATTAGTTGTAATTTCGCGAATCGTGATAAGCGTCAATCTTGAGCGACCTGTCATGTGTTCCTCTAAAATCATTCAGGGGTTACCTATAATTATAATATATTATATGGCCCATGGCTGCGAGTGGACGGGTTTGTTTCATGTATAGTTACTGTGCAGGGTGTACTCCGTATGTGCGGCAACGAACCAAAGGCGTGGGGACATTGACAGGGAGCAAATCCCTCTCATCGAGGGCCATCCAGGCAGCCGTCTGGCAGTTGCAGTTCATCAAAGGACGGCTTTGGACAGGAGTAGGCAAGGCAAACGCGTGGGCGTATTAACCATGCGCGTAGGGAAAGAAAGTACGGGCAAGTTTGATCGGTGTTAACGCGGACCATTGGCAGATGTTCAAAGCCATGACTATGTATGTTCCAACCATCCCGATGAACTAAAAGATCATAAATCCTAAATCCTACGGAATACATCCTAGTAAGTCTAAGTTCTAGTAGGCTAATCACACATTAGTGTAGACTCGTCAACGGCTCGCACGGCTAGCGCCGAGAGTGCCGAGAACTAACTATCTCCTTACTCCGTACGGAATACGGAATACGGAATACGGAATACGGAGTACAATAAAGAACAATAAGGCTCCAGACCCCAGCCAGCACCGGTCGGCCCTCTTTCCAAGCTACCGGATGCATCTCATAAAGGCTGCATTTACAAGAGTGGCAAGGTGTGAGACTACAGAAGCGTCGTTGTATGCAGCGCATTCTCTACCATGTTAAACTGTGCTGTGATATAACTAAGAGTACCGACAAACGATCAGAGTTGCAAAGGGGCACGTGGCACGTCTCGCAACCCCATCAGGTCTGTGCTGCCGACACCCGCTGAATGCAGGGCAATCGTCTGAAGAGAGAGATGCTTAAGAATTGAACGTTGAAAGGGGTGAATGTATCGCTGTAGCTATAGAGCGACTCGAAAACTGGCCGGTAGGTATTATCAGCTGTACTTGCGGCTGCTGTAACTGGTATGAATCATAAATTCGCGTTTAAAGCTAAGTCCTTGATTACCGGTTGTGAAGCTCGCGATGCAACGGAATGGTTGATGTTGTAGGAAGCTCTGCGCCGTGCGGGTACTGGCCCGAGGACGTCGTGTGGAGAGGCGCAGAGTAAGGTACCTACGGAGTAGGTAACTAGGTATCCATCCCTTTTGCAGTGTGGAACCGATAGCAAAGGTCGTTGGACCCACACTCCTTTTTATACCTTAGCAGTACCTCTAGAAAGTAGGAGTCCGAGACATATTGGGAAGTAGATATTTGTATATCTTCAGGTAGCGGTACTTCTACTACGGTCAACTTGTGGAGATTGAAGGGCCTTGGGCTCCCCTTAGCCCTGATTGGTCGAATAGCTGATCCGGAACCTACCTACCTACCTAGGTAGGTACCTAGGTAGTTAGTTGTTGCCTTCGGACCGGCACAGGGATAACAAAGCTGCAAGGGAGCCTTGAAAAAATACATACATACTAGTATGCCGTAGCCTGTGAGACTATGTCGTGATTTGAGATACGGTGATAGGCGCGCCTTGAATGGCCTGTTCAAGTATTTTATTTTTTGGACCCTAATAAGCATTTAAAATGACCACCAAAGTGTCGCCAAGTGTCAGAAGAGAAAAAGGTTGGCGTCGCCAGACACTGGGTATGTACATGGCTTACAAGTCTCATCGTGAGCAATAGCTTGATTCTTCAGATGCTATTCCAACAATGTACGAACTACCGCACCAGAACCAGATGATGCCAATGAAGCAAATGCTGCTTTGCCGGGCGCTCTCCCAAGTCCATATGAAAACCCCTGTGCGCCATATTGTAGAAACCCCAGCAAACAATGCATGCTAACTAGTTATATGATGACCAACTCCTCCTCCTCATCGTCATCCAGAGAGACCCGTCTCCCCGAGTAATCCATACCCAGGCTTTCCCGCCCCGCTTCCCGTATGCCCTTTTCTGTGACAAATCGTGTCTTTTTACGTACTGGAGGCTGTTCCCTATGCAGCTTTTCACCTTCCTTCATTTTTGATAATTTGTCTCGAAGATTTGACCCCCAGCCGAATCCCGCCACAGAAGACGACGACTTGGTGCTACCAACGGTCGAACTGGCTTGTGAGCTGTCTGGTCTTTTTCGCTTGACGGGGCTGAGGTGAACACTTCGGTCTTTGCTTCCGAGCCCGAGCGATAACAAGTCGTTCCCCGAGGATCCGGCTTGGCAAGCTGTCACCGTTCCATCGGCTTGACTTGAATGAATCGTACCTTGACTACAACTTGCTTTGAGACCTGCTCGCTCCATGTATTCCCGCCCTGCGGCGCTGCCAATCTTGCCGAGTTTCTGCATCATCTCGCGCTCTTTTTCCTTTGCCTCCAGGTTTCGCTTTACAAACTCTGCGCGTTCTTTCTTATCTGCAACAGTGCGGTCCTTACCGTCTAACAAGTCCGAAGCACTGTGTGTCCGAGCTGCGAACCACTGCGAGCGTGTTTCCCAGTCATAGTTGCTGTTGCTCCTTCTCTCTTTGTCCTTGTTGTTGGCACTGCCATCGCCGTATTTGCCCCGTCCTTCCCAGCCTCCGAATCCGAATGAATTGACCTCTTGTCGAGTTGATCTCTGTTTCCGTACAGCTTCATTAGAATGAAATTCGCAGAAGTGTGTCTTCTTCTTATTCACCCATGCCCCACAGATCTCGCCATCCTTCTTCACAGATTGACAGAACCCCAAGTCACGAGCAGACCCAATTTCTAAAATCATATCCTCGTCAGAATTGATGACTAGACTGAACTTTCCGCTATCCTGGCGTCCGGGTGGTGGAGGCATTATATTTGGGTTGAGGATGGCCACCACCGTCCCTTCTATTAATTTCCAAAACCGTGTGAAACCTGAGTTGAAGAGAAAAAGATCCAGTTCAAAATCGAGATCCGTCAATGTCATGACCAAATATTTGCCACGATCCTCTTGCTTCTGGTTTGCCGTTGGTTTGTGCGCTCGTGGCTCAGATTTCCGGGCGACAATCGCAAACACAACAATGTCCTGCTCCACATCAGGCAGTGCAAAATCCGGCGCCTTGACTTCCCTGAGTAGATCTTTGACATTGATAACTCGCTTGCCAGATACGTGTCGCGCGACTACATTATGCGGAAGAATACGTTTAGACAAGTGCATGCAAGAGTAGGCCTCAAAAGATGCCACTCCGCCCTTGCCGTCTGATACAGATGAGTCCTCTGTAGCAGTTGTCTCCAGAGTCGAGGGTGATGGATAGGAGCTCTGTACGCCTAATCGCGATGATAGATTGGGGGTGGTCTTGCTCTGGGGCAATTTCGAGTTCGGGGGTGTCGCCTTTGATAAGACTTCATCTCGAGTAAATGTCCTTGCTTGCAATGGCTCGTCTGGAATCTCAATCGCATTTTTTTTGTATTGTTCCATCTCGTCTTTCCCAATTCCAAATGTATTGGTGCGGAGCCTCTGGATCTTCTCTTTGCGTTCTGCTCGTTCAGCCTCTTGTATCCGTGCCGAGGCCAATCGCTCGTTAAAAGTCGGAGGTCGAGGGATATCCGACGATAGTGCTGGGGAATGTATCGAACGTGAACGATTCAAATATCCGCCACCGTGTGTCGACGTGGCAGAGCCTGTACCCTTGTGGCTCGGCGCACGCTTTAAAGAAATGTCCTTCGCCTTCAACCCTTTATCGATTCCTAGATATATCCTGCTAGGGGAGGTTTGTTGCTGTAGGAATTGAAGTTTTCGTACGGGAGATGCGGGAACTGTAACCTGATTTTGGGATGCGGGTCGTACATTTTCATTGGCATCTGGGGTTCGCGCTCGAGTCGCTCGAGTCGCTCGACGACTTGGACTGGACATGACTGGTTCGAGCTGTGGTTCTGGCTCACTTTCTCTCTGCGCATTTGCTTTCTCTTTTGCCTTTGCATTTTGCAACTTCTTCAGCCTCAACCGTGCTTGGATTTCTTGTAGTTTCAATTGCAATGTCTCTTCATCGTCCTCGTCGTCTTCATCTCCAGGAAGATGAATGCCTAAGCCTGCATCTGACGCTGAGGTTATTGCCGCCAAAGCTCGAGAACTCCTCATGGGCGATGGTGACGGTGACGGAGACGTTCGGTTAATCATTTCACGGTATCGTTGGCGGCCACCAGGTGTGCTAAGCAGAGCCTCATGCGGAGATCGAGGTGGCCATTGTGGTTCAGAAGCTGGCACACGCATACCATGTTAACCTACGTGTCCACAGTTAAGGAGGAGCGATGGGAGTCTTCGTTACCTGGAGCCATGATAAAACATCCAACTATAGGGACTGCAGAAGGTTTGGGTATTCGCGGAGGGGGAAATGGAAGAAGAAGGGCAATCAATCTAGCAGAACGAAAGGCGAAAGCAGTTTTGGCGCATAACCAAGGCACTGGCTATGGCCGTTGAGCAGCCCGAGCCATGTAGTTGGAGTGCAACTCCAGGATTTGAAGTCCACAGAAAGAAGAAAAATCAAGTGTGCGACGAAGAGTACTCCAGACAATGCGCGAATGTCATCAGAGCAAAGCCAAGCGAACCAGGTCGCAGACTCACAGCCAGCCAAAGTATTCGGAAAGTAAGCGATAAGAATGAAGCAGAAAGCATGTGTCGGACCAAATTCGGTAGCGCATCGAATGGCTCTGGTTGGATGGAAGAATGGTTGGAAGAAGCAAATGCAGGACGCCAGGGCGGGATCGCTGGGACCAGAACGCGCTTTACGCGTTTCGAACCCCTGTCATGCATGGTTGCACGCGTTGAGTTGATTGTATTCGCCAGATCTTGAACACTGCTTGTTCCCTTACTCCCTGCAACTAACGCGGACCTTTCTGAATTGTGCAATATTCATCCATCTGACCTTCTGTTGGCTTATTGAAATTTTAATTTTTTACTTTCTATAGGATATTTTTTTTTTTTCTTGATTCAAGAACGCTTCTACGCACCCTGCCTAGATCAACGACACCGCAAACTCCAAGTGATGAAATAGCCATGCCTCGAACAAGGTCAGCCAAAGCTGCGAGCGCAAAGAAGTCAACAGGAGAAAAGAGTCCCGCCAGCTCAGTTTCAAAATACACCATCGAATCTAGACAAGGCGCTTTACAACATGTCTTCATTTTGCCCAAGGCCGCAACGTCAGACGCGCGTATCGTCACCCTGCCACATCCTCGCCATGGCCGCCCATCCCGCTACCTCGTTTGTCCCCAAGCTGGGATACACGAATTCACAAAAGTGTCCGCGCCAAAATCCGCGCCAAGTAGCTGGTTAATTGAACCAGTTTCTCGCGCAAGTGAATGCGCGGAGGACAAAGATTACGGTAATCCCACGGAAACAATATCAAACTCCGATTTATATATCGCGACGAAGATGGATCCCTTATTTTTGGTATTACCATCATTAGTCGACAGCAAGATTGACAGGAATCCAGACGAGAAGAAGCGGTTGTTCTTGAGTAGCGACGACCACTTTGATAAACTGCCAGAGGAAGATTCGCACCTATCCGAGATACTGCGTTGGGATGCAACGAGGGCCTTATTTGAATCGAGAATGGAGGCGATTTGCGATACGGTGGATGTAGGAGACGAAAAGATGTTTCGGCTGAGCGAGAAAAAGCTTCTTGACACGATGATTGGAAAAGCGAAACAGATGAGTGAGGGAGGTCTGCCGCCTACGATGGAGGAGAAATTTGTTCAAAAGGCTCTGGAGGCGCCTGTCTTGTTATCGAGAGATGTCGTAATGCCTGGCCAAGCTCAGTCGAAGACCGAAGATGCCCCTAAATCCGAGTCCTCAGTTTCGATTCCTCTCACAGATTCGAGCAATTCACAGTCCACAGCTGCCTCCGAATCAAATTCCTCATTCGTTTCGAATCCCTCCACAGCGACTACGTCCTTAGTCGAAGAAACGGAAGGAGAAGGGATTGCCTCGGCTCCTATTCAAGCATCCTCAGAGGTAATTGCACTACAAAGACTACGTGTTGCATTTGATTTTATTTGCTCTCGCTATGTTCCGTTGGCTACGGCCGACCAGCTACGGTCACAGCTGTTGCAGGAGAAACAGAGCCCCATCGACTTTACGCCATTGGAAACATACACAGCGAAGTTGGCGGAAATCCGAGCTGAAGCACTTGCTGCAAGCTCAGTAGCTGATTACTCGAGAAAGCGAACGCGGGATGAGCAGCAAGACGAGATCCAGCAACAGAAGAAGCTAAAACTCGAGGAAGAGAAGAAGCGGAAGGCGAATGAGAGTCGCGGCGTGAGAGACCTGAGAAAAGTGAACACTAAAGGAATGATGAAACTGAGTCACTTCTTTAAAGCTAAATAAATCATCATCTCATGTTCGCATTGGGTATCTCAAATCGTAAGACGGTGCACTCGTAAAAGACGAAGGCGATATTGACTACAAGGCGTGCGCCATTGTGAATTGATGAAAATGTCATCGTGCAGTACGCGAGCGGCTTCGTGTACGTGTGGTTCCTATACCCCTCCCAATGCCTGACGTACCACGACTCCTTGACGAGCTTGTTGGTGGAGGTTCGGGTAGACGACTGACTGTAGTACCGCCCCTGGTGGCAATTCGCCCTCGACCTGTCCGTAATCCCCTCGTGCCTCGTGCGCCTCGATTCGACGAAGGGGCCAGCCTCCTAGCAGCCTCTTGCTCTTCCAGTCGTCGGCGTTGCTCTTCTCGTTTTTGTTCCTCTTCGGCAGCTTTGCGCTCGGCAGCTCGCTGTTTTTCCAGTGCCTCGGCTTCTTGTTCAGCCAGGTCCTCAGTGAGTCCATTCCAGCCGGGGTGAAGAATGAGTCGTTGGTTGTGTTCGGTCTGAGAAAGGATTCTTGTCCAAGTACCAAGCAGACTAGAGGCATTGGCAACGGTTTTTGCGACAACCTACAATATGATAAGCTTTAGCGAGATGATCTTCATGAGCACAAAAGCCAGTGCTCCATACCTGCATGTTGCCCCCAGCATGGTCTAGAGTGCCGAGAAGACTTTCAATGGATTCATTAACACTTTTAACACCCTCTAACTCTCTGCGCAGAAGATCATCCCTGCTCAGAGTTTCTGACTCGGGTATTTGTTCTGTTGGCGTTTGGGGAGTCTTTGGGGTTTTTGGTGTTTTCGGACGAGCAGCCAATGGAGCATCATGCGACGGCGAGGCCCAAATGTCGGACTCAGTGTACTCGGCATCGTCCGCCATGTCGGAAAGACGGCCTGTCAGACGTTCAAACTTGTTGCGGTCGATAAGGTATGGATGCTTGTGGATGGCGTTGGTTCCTTTTATTCAACAACAATACGTGCTTCTTGTTCGAGTTGGAGCTTGATGAGGATAAAAGGTGGTACGGAATAATGTGAACCAAGTATGCCCTCAATGGAAGACCAATCTTGACAATGAGGGGCAACAATGGTAGAAGAGTAGAAGAGGTCTGCTAGTCACGAGTAAACAACACTGCAAACAGTAACTATCGCATTGAATGCTTGACACTTGCATGGGGGCGACGCGGGGCCGTAAAGACCCAGACCGGCAGCCAAAGCCAGAGAGCTGAGGTAACGGAGCTTGTTTTGTCCAATGTATCAACAGCCATGAGCTTGACTAAAACATCCTGATAACTGATTGGGCGTCACAGCGCGAAATGGACGCGTATCTCGCTCGTGTCTTAGAGGGGAAGCGCGTCCTAAACATTACAGCAATTTAAGTGGGTCCCGGCTCCGGGTTGATGCACAGCAAACAGCAAACAGACGAGTCCTACGGAGTAACTAAGCAGTGGTTCTCTATTCCGCGAGGGAAAGCAAGGGGGCTGGTGCCCGCAGCCGCCCACGCATTCCTGCCCTTTATGCGCCCCAGCCTCCTGCTTAAGCCTTATTGCAAAGTCTTGCATCACCGTCTGTTGCCATGAACCTCGAACTCTTCTCCTCCCATTCATGCTTACATTAATTTACGTCCATGTTTGAAGAATAACACCGGGCACATCATCATAGAGTCCGGCAATATCCTCATTCGTCCTAAGTTATACTTGCTGTTCAGTATTATCATCTCATCTTTGCTCAGTGCCGACATTCCACTGCGCTCATTGTTTCCCCGATTCTCGAGCTATTGGTCGACCGGAGCGCCGACTTCTTTGCTCTCGACAGTGCTCTATTACTACATCGCTCCCCGAGGAGGTTGATCCGTTTCCCCACCAAACACGAATATTCCTGTTTTTGTTCTAAAGACAATACCTAAACTCCAATTCGCGCAATGATGGCTTCCGCCAATGAAGCTGCAGCCTGCAAAACGCCGCCGCCAACCACCAATGTTCGGACACCGCCAGCTCCTCGCTTCGCTTATCACGACAACTGGGAACCTTATTCACCACGCAAATCTGCAAGGCTATTGTCACAACGTGCTGCCAACAGAACACCATCACCAAGTCCTTCAGTCCGTCAACATCTTGGATCTCCCCACACCTCCAAAAAGGCCACACTGCAAAGCAACAACTCCATTGCATCACCAATGACTTCTCCTCGCAAGCGATCACAGCCTGCTCTTGAGCCCCAACGCCAGATTTCGGGCTCATTGACCGCGGAAGGCGCTGCTAACGCGGCGACAGCTCTTGGTCTAAACTCTGAAAAACACAAGCAAAGATCCGCAACCACGTCGGTTTCGCGGGCCGCTGGCATGCTGCCCACCCCCTCCAAAACACCTCGGAAGGCGCCTAATGAAAAGACTGCTACCAGCATCCAGTCATTCGCTAGAAACCTCTTTTCATCCGAACAAACCACTATGTCATCGCCTCAAAAGAAGCGATCAAAGAAGTACACCGGAGTCACGTTAGAGAGCTTCACAACTGAGGAGGGAGAAGAGCCCATTTCCATCTTCACTGACTCTCAAGATCGTGTTCCAGAGAAGGACGACAGCGAAGCAAATCCATTTTACGGCAAATCAACCGTTGGGTCAAGCAAAACGTTAAGCAAGAGAAAGGTCGTTAACATACCTGGAGAGGGTATGCAGTCAGTGGAGGAGGCTTCACGCAGAGATGATGGTATGGTTTACGTATTGTAAGTATTCATGCCATTCTTTGACGCCTTTCTGATCATTTCTATCCTTCGATGCTAACGATTTTGCGACTATATTACAGTCGTGGCAAGAAGTTCTTCCGCAAATTTTCTGACCAAGATCAGAATGAGGAGCAGAATGGTTCCACCGACAAGGATGGCAATTCACAAATTTCACGACCCTTCACTCGTGCATCCGTCAAACCACGGTTGTTATTTCCAACCAAGAAAGCTGCGGAAGAGGAGGATGGCGAAGAGGCTTTGACGGATATCGAGGACATGAATATGGCCGAAGATGCACCACAGACACCCAGAAAAAACAAGTCGATATCCACTGGGACGCCCGAGGCACCACGTTACGCACCTGTGTCCCCTCCGGACACCAGACGTACCACTCGATCCACAAACAAACTCTCCGAAACGCCCATGAAAGTTGCAGGCCGCAAGAGTCCATTTGACTCATGGCCTCGCACGAAGGAGCACAAGAGCCAGTCACCGGTGGCGAAAAGACCTGGAGAGAGCCTAGCTTCGTCAACTACAAAACGAACTCGAGCTTGATTGCGTGTCGCTTATGAAGAGGAAAATGTTAATGGGTATTTTATTTTGTTTTTAGTAGAAATGGGCTAGGCAGGATGAGTAAAGAGTCGTCTTCGTACTTGTTATGGGCTTGGACGACCCAGTGATTGGAAAGTGAGTTTCATTGGTTCGGCTCGCAAATATGGATGGATTGTTCGACAGACTTATTCTTCCTGTTTCCCTACAGAGAGACAGCATTTGGAAAGCTCTTCTTTCCCCGTTATTACTTTTCTGACTCTGGCCGACGGCGTTGAAAGTGGGATGAGAGCGACTCTATCACCAGAATGCTCGTTGCGAATTGATGGTACATGTACCGTATTAGATTTATGACTTTTACAGAATCATGTGGCATTAGGTTTTACAATAAAAACAGCACAATCATCTAGGACAAGACCCCCCATACCACCAGCATAGCATGGCTGTAAGCTGGCTATCCTAATATGAAGGCAATACAGTCACTTCCAATGGCCTTCCTTGCTCGAGAATAAATTCCAGGAGGCAGTAAAATAATTGAAATCCATGTATCCCGTAGGGAAACCATTTCCGCCATAAAACGTCATTTGGTCTCGTGCTCGACTTTATCCTTGGCCCGCTACGCCAGAGCTGCCCCACGTCAAAATTTCACGGTTTGCGCTGGCGCTCGTCCCAGATGCTTTTCCTACCAGACTCCTCAGACTCCTCAGACTCCTCAGACTCCTCAGCCTACCTACCCACCCTGCTGCACTTGTAAAGCTGGCAAGTTCGACTTTGCGTCATGATCAGGTTGTTAGTTCGCAAGAACATGATACTACTCACCCGACCTTTTGCTACATCACGGACCACCCTTCAGTCTCAACGAAGCTTGCCTCTCCTCCGGTCTATAGTCGCCGCCTCCCAAAGCGCAACCTGAAATATGCACATTCTTGTCACCAATGACGACGGACCCCCGTCCTCACAGTCATCGCCATATGTCCATTGCTTGGTGAAGCACCTTCAAACTGCTGGACACACAGTCTCTGTCTGCCTGCCTCACACCCAGAGATCATGGATAGGTAAAGCTCACATGGTTGGACAAACACTCAAGCCACTCTATTACACCCCCTCTGTGAATGTCCACGGCGACGACACTGAGGGCGTGACACACAACCTGCCCTCGACATCTGCCAATGCCGATGAATGGGTCCTCATTGACGGTACTCCAGCCTCTTGTGTGCAAATTGGACTGTATCACTATTTCCAGGAGAAGGGGCCTATTGATCTTGTCGTCAGTGGGCCAAACTACGGGCGCAATACGACGTCTGTCTTTGCTCTCAGCTCCGGAACATTAGGGGCAGCACTGGAGGCAGCAGTATGCCGAAGAAAGTCCATTGCTCTCAGCTTCGCCTTTTTCACCAGGAACCATGATCCAGTCATTGTTGAGGCCGCCTGCCGACACAGTGTTCGGGTTATTGAAGCACTTTACAAACAGTGGCCCACGGATGGCAGCGCTGATCTTTACAGTGTCAATGTTCCGCTCGTAGAGGACGTTGAGCATCATAAGACCCTTTGGGCCGATATGCTTCAGAACTACTGGAGAGAAGGAAGCTGTTTTGAAGTAATCGAGGGTAATGCTAGTGATCCGGATGAGGAAGAGGCTCGTATCCGAGCAGGCGAGGTTGACAGCGGTGCTAATGCTGAGGATGAAAAGGACCACAAGCATAAGCATTTCAAGTGGGCGCCGAGATTGGCCGACGTTTACACAAGTGTCGAGCTCTCGGGTCATGAAAACGATGGACGCATTGTACGCGAGGGACATACTTGGTGCGACACCATTTCTTACGCACGCCTTTGAACCATATCCTTATACCGCCACCTGATGAATGCTAATCGTATGCTGAATAGTATCACCCCCCTCAAGGCCAATTTTGCGGTTGCGGTAGCTGACCGCGCGGGCAAGGAATTCGTACTGTAAGTAAGTGACGTTTTTTGTTAGATACTTGCAAGCACATGCGTGCAATTTCTTGCTGCGCATGCATACATGAGCTCGTATACGAAGAAAAGGATAAGCTGCGAAAGTAGACAAACCTCTTCATGTACTATATGCTGTGTTTTGCCATTTGGGGGATTATTGATGCTGAGTGGCAATTTTATTTCTTACCATGGTTTTTTTCTTTTTCTAGTCCGAGTCGTTTACAGAGCAGTATTGTGTCGTCATCGGAGGGAGCTCTCTTTGTACCCATACAAGGACGACTGGGAGAGGATTCAGAATCCATACCTGTTTTCCAAGCCTTAGTTGCTTATGAGGATCCCTACGTCCAGCCTCTAATAGTCTCTGCATTGAAAACCGTATTTTCACAGCATTTCGTGGAGGTGCTCACGAGTACGCCACCCTCGAAGTCTAGTCCGTCGGCCTCTAAGATGATCTCGCCCCCAGACTCCAAAATCTTGCAGATCACGCCCTATGAATCAATCGACTTTGAGTTTGCGGCTGCACATCCACGAACATGTCTGATCAACAGCTATATGATTCGGAAGGCGCTCATTCGGAAGCATTGTCTATCCATCACCGTTGATCACTGGATAGCCAAGAACCCAGCATCTCCCCTGAAAACACATGTCAAGCGAAGCGAGACCTTCGAACTGGACTATGCTGAGTTTCTGGACGACGCACTCGTCGAAGCGTTTGATCTTCGAGAAAGCATGGAGCGCAATGCCCGAGTGAACGGCGACGAGCCGTCCAAGAGGGAATGGTGGATCTTGAAGCCGAGCATGAGTGATCGCGGACAAGGAATTCGTCTGTTCAGCACAATGGAGGAGCTCCAAGACATATTCGACAGATGGGAGGCTGATCGTCCTGACAGTGACGACGAAGGCACAGCCTCGGAAAATGAGAAAGATGCACTCGAAGAAGCAGGCGAGTACATCACCACCTCACACCTTCGCCACTTTGTAGCTCAACCGTACATCCATCCTCCGCTTCTCCTTTCCGACAACCGGAAATTCCACATACGTACCTACGTTCTCTGCACCGGCACTCTGCATGTGTATGTATACAGACATATGCTCGCCCTCTTTGCCGCGAAACAGTACATTCCTCCTTGGGAAGCTCCCGATGAAGTCCAGTCCTTCCTCACAAACACATGTCTTCAGGACTCACCGAATGAGAGCTCAGTCCGGCGCTTCTGGAGCTTACCCCTTCCACACGATCAGCTTTCACGGATATTCGAGCAAATATGCAGCGTAACCGGGGAGATCTTCGAGGCAGCGGCGCGAGCAATGCCTATCCATTTCCAGGCATTGCCAAATGCGTTTGAAGTGTTTGGGCTGGACTTCATGGTCGACGGTAGCGGGGAGGCATGGTTGTTGGAGGTGAATGCTTTTCCGGACTTCAAACAGACTGGTGGGGACTTGAGCGAGATTGTGGAGGGGTTTTGGAGGGGTGTCATGAGGAAGGGAGTTGCGAGATTCTTTGGAGTTGTTCCGAAGGGCGGGGAGGATGCGAATATGGTTTCTGTGAGGGAGATTGATTTGGGCAGGAGGTGAGCTCGATTTGGGTTGACTAGGGTTGCATGTCGTTGTTGTACTGGGAATAGAAAGGTTGGTATTGGAAAATGAGCATATGGAATTAGATGCGTTGGGGCGCATTGTCACTTCAAGGTACCATAACAGAACCTCTCGGAACCTAATTTATTCCATGATTATGCTCCTGGGTTTTCAACCGTGACAGCCTACGTGGAATGGAAAATAGAAAAAAAAAAAAAGGCAGATTAGGCAGGCAAAGTTGTCGACTTGAGGTTGAGTTCTTCCATTCTCACAGTACGATGATGCTGAGATTGGAGGCGCAATACGACGTATGATCACGTGTCACTCATGGCATGCAAATACATTATCTTGGCGGGGACAAGGACGATTGACATGGCCTGGGGAAGGACTAGATTGTACTGTGGATAGCAAGAGAGTTGTTTCTTGGGAGAATTGCCCCGGAGCACAAGACTTAGCGTGTCCAGGACATCTCGGACGGACGACAGATTGGGTGCACCCACTGCCTCTGCTGCAGCCTGCAGCTACTCATCCGACCTACGGAATAGACATGGTACGACCACAACGGTGACGCCGTGTTTCCCCGCGGTGACGGCTTTCTAGCCGCATCCATTTCGAGCGAGGGTGGTGAGAGTTTCAAGATGCAGAACCATGTGTCTTCTTGGCAAGGAAGTGGCATGGCTGCTCTCACGGCTTTCAAGACTCGCGTCAAATAGACGCAGCGTTTCCCCTTCCTAAGACGTCAGACGGTTAATTTATTCAAATGGGACCATGAAGCTTGCAAAACGTAAGACATGCCCAAAGCGTGTATCTGACCGCGAACAAACCAAGTCAGAGTTGCCAAGACGTGCACAGCCGTTTAAAGTGGCTCTGCCCCCCTTCGCCAAATATCACAGAATGAATGTTTGGTATGTTTCGAGCGCGGTCGCATGGGATATGTGGCTAGCTTCGCGATGGGGGGGGGGGGGGGGGGGAAGATATTTCTCTCTGTGTCGACCAAGCGGCTGGAAGCGGCCCGGCCACGGGGGCCAGGTGACTTGTTTTCGGAACAAGATCACACACAAAAAGGGGAAAAAAAAAAAGAAAAAAGGGCCGTATAAAATCAATGACCATAGCCGAATCACTTTGCAAGACCTAGCATCATTGTGAAGGAGTACTTGGTTGGAAATGAGGCTGAGCACTGCAGATCGGACGAAACAGGAAAGAGGAAACAGATGCTAACTTGAATGTTCCGGCTCGCAGCGTGTGACAAAAAGCTGTCGGCATCGAGGATGACGACAAGAGTACACTGTGGCGATTGCCGGAGGGCTGGAGCGCAGGTGGGGGTACATGAATCCCGGGTTTAATATATATATTTTTTGTCCTTTTTTTTTTTTTTAAAAAAAACACTTTCTCCTGCCTGTCAGCTTTTGTGTGTGCGGGCTTCCATGACCTATTGCCGAGAGTACAAGCTGAGCTAGCTAATAAGGCCGATTTCGTACCGTAAGCAGCAATTGCCACACCACGTCGCACGGAGAGCAGCATAAGCCAATGCGCGAAGTCCTCGACGCGACTTCCGACGGAAATTGTATTTCGTCGGCGGCGGCTAGCTTCATTGGGTGACAGAATCTGCCTTTGCATCTGCGCATCAAATGTAACTATCGGTTTTTTTTTTTTTCCAACCCAATTTGAGCCTGACTGACTTGACAGTCCAATTTCGGAATTTAGCAAGGAAACTGGCATCTTTGCATATACACCGATGTATTTCTATGCGGAGTAACTAGCGGGGATTTGGTTTGGGAGTAGATTGTTAGTACAAACAAATTGCCCGTGAGCACCTGCTGGCTAGCCGCGCTGTTGACTTCCCGCCACGCCATGAACCGAAACAGAATCCGGGGCACTCACTTCTGCCATTGCAACTATCACGTAAGGCGCTCATGGGGTCACGAATCAGCTGGTGGACCCATAGACTTGGAAGAAAGAGGTGCTTTGGTTTGGGTCCGGCCTACCATCGCGCGACACATCACCTGTAGCGACATACCGACAGGGATATGAATGAATACAAGGACCATGGAATATCTTGCTTTATCAAGAGTTGCATCGCACGTCTTGGCAATCTGCGCTAGGGATCTCGCGGATACCAAAGCTTGGAAAGGTCGCCTATTGAGCCAGCGAGGAGAAAATGGAAGGTGTCGAAATGTAAATGTCTGGTGGCTGATCGGCACCAAGGCGATACGCTCTGCTCCTGGAATGATATTACAAGACTACATGCGCCACCTGACGTGACCTATAGCTATGTTGAATTAAAACTTATATAGTTAAAATACAACAAAAAGTAATAAATATTCGTCCGAGTGCCACAGCCACGAGATGACAGCTAGGTCACGATGACTAGTCAACCAATCAGATTAGTAAATGGGGGAATCTTCGAATTCGTATATACAATTCTATAGGAGAGGAAGTTTATCTGTACAGCCTTGAAGTTAAAAAACGTGACCTTTGGCACGCAAAGGGATAAAAACGAGATGAACAGTCTAATTTATGTAAAGTTAGCGAGCACGTTTATCACACTGTCATGTTCTTGCGCAAATTTGAACAAGGGCTCAAGTATATTCTCCCAGTGTGAATCTTGCAAAGACGAGATGTAGTGTTCGGGATTATGGATCAAAGAGCAGGCCGAATGAGAAGGTGTTACGGAATAGGTGCCCCAGTAACTATTCTTTCTGCCTGTTTATTTTCCATCTTCTCATTAAAGCATTCCTGTCCTCCGTGGCACGTGCGGGCCGCCATCCAAAGGTGCCACTGGCCTGCCGGGCTTTGCTAGGCACGCGGTCGCCAATTTTAATCGCGCCTTGGAGGTTCCACCAACTACAAGACCTCGCTAAACCTGGCATGTCTGCGAAATGTCAGTGCCTCGCCTGGGTTTACAGCGGTGTGGGTTAAAGGAATACGGAGTGCTCCGCACGATAACAGTCCGTCATAACATTAGGTCGCCGCAGCCGCTCTGTATGACGTTCAAGGTGGCGGAACTAGCAAATGACTTGGCTACTCTAGGGCAATCTGTCAAATCGAAGCGCTAACTATGACAAGGACTCTGCCAGTTGACATCACTATCTACCTAGGTACCAAGGTAGGTGTACCTAGTTAGGGCGGACGCGAATACCTTGACGACTCAGCCTCATTACCACTGCGCATCAGCCACTGCAGGAGGCCGCCACAGTTGCGCGGAATTTCCCATAGGCTCGCGCTGCCAAGACCTAGTTATCTGCCTGAGGCATGATATTAGCACTTTCTTTGGCATAAATTCGGAGACCTGTTTGTGCTTCTTGCAGACCAGGAGTACCGGAACAGCAATTGAAAAAGACGGGCACTTTCTACACTTTGATATGGGTGCTCTTTGTGCTATGGGTCGGCGGCGCGGTACCCCATGAAGTTTGGTATCTTAGAGCCTTAGTATTAACTAATACCTACCTAGGTAGACTGCGACGTGGCTTGCAAGAATGGTACTGTACGTACCCCCCTTAGCAGCAGCGCTTATCGGCAGTCGATGCCTGCCGGAACATCATTGGAGCCCTCCTAGAGATGCTTTCTGCCCATGACGCTCTCTCACCTGCTCATAAGGTAGGTACTTTCGTACCGACAAGGGTTGTGGGCCTATCAAAACATTGTTTCTAGGAAGCACATCCACATACCAATTTCTACATCCGACGTCCCACATCCCCACCACTCAAGAAGAGCACCACAAGTCACTCGAGGTAAAGAGTTACCCCATGGAGCCAGTGAGGAAAAGTGGATCGCTATGGAAGGATAAGTCTAGTCCGTACGGAGTACAGTATGAGTATCATAGAGATGCTTAAATCTGCAACACGGACAAAGGCGCAGACGAGCGCTTGGGATCCTTCCATGCTGGCCTCCCGCTTCCGCTGTCGCAATGGATATTGGAAATCCTTAGAGCAGTTTTCACATAAACAAAGAGAACTGAATTATCTAACTGTCTCATGTACAAAAAGCTACCTCAAGATCCTTTGAATCAACCCTGCTATTCAGGTGTCTCCTTGTACAGCCCCAAGTGGAGATCGTGATTTATCTGTCGTCCCACCCAATTCGAATAAACATTTTCGTGTTTTGCACTGCCTCATCGACTGCACCTCATTCGGTAAGCCCTGCAGTTCCAGCAACCTCACTACATTTAATGTAGGCATTGTAACTATTGCACTCTTTTGCGGGTGGTGCTCTGTGGACGCCACCAGTATCATTGACTTTGTTCCGCATACACTCCTTCAACTCTAATTCCTGGTTCTCTTCCTTTTTGCCTGAATCTCGACTGGCGACCTCGTTTGCACCAATTCTGCCTCCCTCCACCCTTCTTCGACCATACTATCTACACCTCTGTCGATATCCCGACTCACGAATGATCCTAGTGCGGTACCATTTTGCGCAGTCCCGTACGCCTTTAATTACCTGATGGCATCTCAAAGAATTGCTCCCGCATAGCCTTCCCGTCCCTCCGTCGCGTCTGTTCTCTGTCCGCCTGCTCCTCCGTTGAGGTGGCTGTGTGTGTGCCTACGAAGATGCCAGACGCCAGCGAAATGGAGCAGCGTTCTCCTGGGGGGCGAAGACGGGCGTACGTGCTAATCCTTTGGTCAAAGCTTGCAACACGTTCTTAGTGGCTTCGCGCATTAATTCACATGACTGAGTCTTTGTTTCTTGATGCTGACTTGTATAAAACCAGTCCCACCATCAATATTGACACAACTCTCGTTGCCTCAAACAATCACAACACTGGCAATATCGTCGAGATGCCACGCGAGTCGCAACACACACAGCCTACGATATCGCCCATTTGCCCCCCCGACGACGCAGTGAGTCCATCTACTGCCGTTAACCCCCCATTTGGCTTCAGCAGCCAACAACGACCAGATGTCAGAGCAGATACTTCCTTCGATAGCCGCGAAAGCCGGCCAACTAGTCCCCATAATGTATCAACTCCCATACAGGCGCGCTCGAATGACGGAGGTGTAGGATTCTTGTCTGTTCCCAACAACCTAAGAGAAAGGCAGAACTCTGTGGACTCTGATGATGTAGCCCGATCAGTGGCCTCGCATGGTGAAACTACTGTCGTTGCCTCCACCTATACGCAGACGGACAAACTCAAGACTGGTGGTAATGAAAAGGTCATGAAAGACCAGAAAGCTCTGACTCCAGACGCCGGCACTGAGGAGGATTATAAGGTCGAAAACAATCCATTTGCTTTCAGTCCCGGCCAGCTCAATAAGATGTTTAACCCCAAGAGTCTACCAGCTTTCTTTGCCTTGGGTGGCCTACAAGGTCTCGAGAAGGGTCTACGGTCAAACCGAAAATCAGGACTGAGCAGTGATGAGACACATTTAGATGGAAAAATATCGTTTGAAGAAGCAACAGCTGAAAGTAATGAATCAGTCACGACACGTTCTAATGGCACGGCAATGACAAAAACACAGCCGCGTGATCACCTGAGCAACGACGCTTTTGCTGACCGCTACCGAGTATTTCGCGATAATCGGCTGCCAGTTAAGAAAGGAAAGAGTCTGCTTCAGCTCATGTGGATCACTTACAACGACAAGGTGTTGATTTTGTTGTCTATTGCTGCTGTCATCAGTCTCGCTGTCGGTCTCTACCAAACTTTTGGCGGAGAGCATAAAAATGGCGAGGCCAAGGTTGAATGGGTCGAAGGCGTAGCCATCATCGTGGCCATTGCCATTGTGGTCATTGTCGGGTCTCTCAATGACTACTCGAAAGAGCGCCAATTTGCCCGACTGAACAAGAAGAAGCAAGATCGAAACGTGAAAGTCATTCGGTCCGGTAAGACGATTGAGATTTCTGTCTTTGACATCATGGTTGGCGATGTCGTTCACCTCGAGCCTGGCGACTTGGTCCCCGTCGATGGCGTTCTTATCGATGGCTTCAATGTCAAGTGTGATGAATCCCAGACCACGGGTGAGTCTGACATAATCCGCAAACGGCCTGGTGATGAAGTGTATTCCGCTATCAAAAACCACGAAAGTCTGAAAAAGATGGACCCCTTCATCCAATCCGGAGCGCGAATCATGGAGGGTGTTGGAACGTACATGGCCACGTCCACTGGTATTTACTCATCTTACGGGAAAACACTCATGGCTCTCAATGAGGACCCAGAGATGACACCATTGCAGGCTAAGCTGAATGTTATTGCGACGTATATCGCGAAGCTCGGCGGTGCCGCGGGTCTGCTACTGTTCTTGGTTCTCTTTATCGAGTTCCTTGTGAAGTTGCCCAAGCAGCCTGACTCTGTCACCCCAGCACAAAAAGGACAGAGCTTTTTGGAAATCTTCATCGTCGTTGTTACAATCATCGTCGTGGCTGTACCAGAAGGACTGCCACTTGCTGTCACCTTGGCTCTTGCTTTTGCCACTACTCGAATGCTTAAAGACGCCAACCTGGTTCGCCATCTCAAGGCTTGTGAAGTTATGGGGAATGCCACAACGATTTGTTCGGACAAGACTGGTACCTTGACGCAAAACAAGATGCAAGTTGTGGCCGGCACTATTGGTCTAACTCACCGTTTCGGCCATGCCCGTCAAGGCTCAGATTATGAAGCGGAAGACAATGACGGTCCCTTTGACAACACGCCCGAAGTTTCACCTAGTGAACTGGCAACATCGCTGAGTGATCCAGTCAAGGACTTGCTGCTCAAGTCCATAGCTCTGAACTCTACTGCTTTTGAAGGTGAAGTAGATGGTGAAAAGACCTTTATCGGGTCCAAGACCGAGTCGGCCCTGCTGCTTTTTGCTAAGGCATACCTCGGCATGGGTCCTGTCAGCGAAGAACGTGAAAATGCCACTACGCTGCAAGTCATACCATTCGACTCTGGTCGCAAGTGCATGGGTATTGTCGTCAAGCTCCCGAAGGGCGGTGCCAGACTCCTTGTCAAGGGTGCTTCCGAGATTCTCCTTGCCAAATGCACGCAGACGCTGAGCGACCCCTCGGTCAACGATTCCGTTGCGCGTCTCGGACAACGCGACCACCAGACAATCAGCAAATTGATCGAGACATATGCCACCCGCTCACTGCGTACTATTGGTATTTGCTACAAGGATCTCGAGGCGTGGCCGCCCAAGAATACCCGCCGAGGGGAAGGTGGCGGCAACGACGTCGAGTTCGAAGACTTATTCCAGGAGATGACTTTCATCGGCATGGTTGGTATACAAGATCCTCTTCGTGAGGGAGTCTATGATTCTGTCAAGCTTTGCCAAAAGGCCGGTGTTGTTGTTCGCATGGTTACAGGGGATAACAAACTTACCGCGCAGGCCATTGCGAAGGAGTGTGGTATTCTTCAGCCTGACAGCATCGTCATGGAAGGGCCCGATTTCCGAAACCTAAGCAAGCGCGAACAAGAACGAATTATTCCCAAGCTTCACGTGCTGGCTCGATCCAGTCCCGAGGACAAGCGTATCTTGGTCAAGAGATTGAAGGACAAGGGTGAAACGGTGGCTGTGACTGGTGACGGCACCAACGACGCGCCCGCGCTGAAGATGGCTGATGTCGGCTTCTCTATGGGCATTGCTGGAACCGAGGTTGCCAAGGAAGCCTCAGCTATCATTCTTATGGACGACAACTTCGCCAGCATCGTCAAAGCCCTCAAGTGGGGCCGCGCTGTCAACGACGCCGTCAAGCGATTTCTCCAGTTCCAGCTCACAGTCAACGTTACGGCCGTGGTTCTGACATTCGTCACAGCCGTGTCCAGCGACAAGCAGAGCTCCGTTCTGACTGCTGTGCAGTTGCTCTGGGTGAACCTCATCATGGATACGCTGGCTGCGTTGGCTCTCGCCACCGATCCCCCCCAAGACAGCGTTTTGGAAAGAAAGCCCGAGCCAAGGGGTTCCTCAATCATCTCAGTCACAATGTGGAAGATGATTATTGGTCAAGCGCTGTACCAGCTCGTCATTACTTTTCTCCTCTATTACGGAAGCCCTAAAGGGATCTTGCCACTTCCCGGCCCCAACGACATTCCCGAGCCCGGTCAGATCAACACGCTCGTCTTCAATACCTTTGTTTGGATGCAGATATTCAACCAGTGGAAGTAAGTGCGCATCAGATGCTAAGCCAATCTTTATCGTTGGATCTTATGAAATACTAACGAGTTATTGCAGCAACCGACGCCTTGATAATAGGTTCAACATTTTTGAAGGCCTTACCAAGAATTGGTTCTTTGTTTCCATCAGCATCATTATGTGTGGTGGTCAGGTGCTCATCATTTTTGTTGGCGGTGACGCCTTCCAGATCGCTGATCCGCCAAGTGACTCAGCTGTAGCAGGCACCTTGTGGGGGATTGCTCTTGTTCTCGGCTTTATTTCGATCCCTGTAGCAGTTATTATCCGCCTGATTCCTGACTGGATCATTCTGGAAATGGTGCCGAGCTTCATGAAGAACCGAAATCACGGTGTTCCCGGCTTGACCGTGTCAGACGAAGAGATGAATATGTATCCTGAGCCTTTGGCTGATGTCCGAGACGAACTCAACTTCCTCAGACGAATGAAAGGAGGCCGTCTGAACAATCTGAGGTTCGCTATTCAGCATCCAAAGGAGACGATCATGCAGCGATCTCGCAGCCCGTCACACTCGAGATCCAACTCGATGCACGTGCCGCAAACGCCGACCAGAGAGGACAGCTTTGGATCGCCGTGCGCTACACCCGATTCCCGTGCCAGATCAAGATCTAATCGATCAAGATCCAATTCGGCATTGGGCGCACCGACCGTCATGGCGGGTATTGTCGCCGCTGGTATTGCGGCGGGGTGGCAACCCAGAGGACGGCCGTCGGCGGAAGAAAGGTCTGAAGGAGGAAATACCGAAGAAAAGGAAAAACCAAGCGAAGGCAGCTGACGAACAGGGTGATCAGCGGCGCGCAACGGAGTAAAGAAACATTGGAGAATGAAGAAGCATAAGACAATTATGTCCTCAACTCAGACCTTTGAATCGAAAAAGTTCTTTACTGGTTGCTCCGTTTTCATTTCCACTTTGATAATCCTTTTCTTTCTTTTCTTTTTTTTAATCCGGCGCCTGTAACATGGGAGACTTGGCATGGTCCTTGCAGGACAGGGGTTCAATCCGCATCTGACAACCAGGGGGTTGTTTTTTTACACTTTGATTGTTCGCTTTCTAGGGTATTGCGTATATCCCCTCCTCTTTTGATTATATAGATAAAGGATTAAATGATATTCCAAAGAACTTAGTTCCATGTCTGATAAATATGCAGGCTGTCGTGCATTGGCGGTTATGTTTCCGCAGCCTTGAATTGAGTTGCAAAGTCGCCGAATGATGGGACATATTGTACGGATGCTACGCTGTGGGAAGTAGTTTTCCGGATGTGCAAAATTACCTTGGCTGGCTTCAAACAGGTTCGTGAACTTTTTGGACTACATATGAAGCGGAAAGGGGACCTTTGACCGCGGAGACGCCAATGTACATGGTAGCGCAAGGACGATTATTGTACTTCAAGGTCATACATGAAACACGACGTTCTTTCCTCGCGTCTAGTGGTCTTTGAGACGCGGATCTTGGAGTCTACGGAGATTGTGAAATTCGTGCCAACCATGATCTTGAATGAGGTGTCGCGGGCTGGGATTCGGCAAGGCGTGTAAGCGTTTACATGATGAAGGTGCAGCACAGCAGCGGGAGACAAAGGAGGGGGCCCTGGCGTGGCTGTCGTCGAACCTGATGAGCATTGTGCGTGGCTGTTTTGCGAAGCTATCGTGTATCTTGACGTGGGCATTTCTCGTTTCCTTGGGACGGCCCGGATGGGATGGAATGCAAAGTGAGGCTTGCTTGTAGAGGACATTTGCTGGTACAAGCATGAAGTGCGTACCCGGTCGGTCACAGGCTTCGCAATCTGAATAATAATAAAGATAATAAAAATAATAAAAATAATCATAATAATCACAATAATCATAATAATAAAAATCCCGGTTTCAATGAGTTTCTGGTGCGAATTCAAGAGCAATGTTTTCGTCCTGGTCCCTAAGGGAATAGGAGGGGCGAAGCGCGGTGGGTTTAAATTCGCGCCCGCCATGGAAGCTTTTTTTTGTTTCGTGTCAAAGTGGAACCAGGCCTCTTGGCGCCTCTTTTCTTTTTCTTTGGTTCATGTGTGGTTTGGAGAAAATAGGGTTTTTTTTTTTCGTATTAATTCGCGCAGCGTTTGGGTGTACTTTCTGTGGAACGCATGCAGTTCGGACATGGCCTACCTGAGCCTGGTTTACAACCTAGGGATTGTAATTGCACGGACTACGGTTGTTTCTCTCTGTCAATGTGTGCGGCGACTGTGTAACTATTTGAAGGAAGAAGTGGTGGTCGTGGTGGTCGTGGTGGTCGTGGTGGTTTTTTTTTTTTTTTTTTTTTCTTGGGTTCCCGTTGTCACGTGGTGCATTGCAATCGTACGTCACGTTGCACATGGCGCCGGTGTTAATGTGGTTTAACTGAGCTGGCGCTGAGTCATGATGAGCCCGGCTGGGTTTCATGTCCGTTTCCAAGGTGCGGCCGAGCATGATGCCGGAGAAGCTGGACACCTTGGGCTTTTTTTCCGGGATTTGCCTGACTGGAGGGAATTTGGTCCGTCCAACAGCAGGCGTATCAATTGGGATTGATTAATAAATTAGTGATGGGATTGAAGACTTCTGAGCGGGCAAGCCTGGCCATTGAAGTACACACTAACTACAGTGTACACTCATGTTGGATCAGACCACACACCCCGTTTATGGCAGGCACCTGGACTGGACTTGCTGTTTCCTAGACCGATCTGTCAACCCCTCTTCTTTATGACGAGTGCGGTAGTTTTGTTTGTTTCCTGGGATATAGATAACCCATTGCATTGCGCACCGCTTGTCTCGTCGGTGAATCCGTGCATCTATCCATCATCCTTCGCCCGTCGTCCATCGTCCATCATCCATCATCCATCATCCATCGATCCATCCGTCCCCATGCCTATCTAGGTAGGTAGGTAGAGAGGTTGCTAGCTCTCTTGGCATGACCATGGAATAGTCTCGTCCATTACCATTGCCATTGCCATTGCCATTGCCATTAATATTACCATTTACTATGACCATGACATTACTAGTATAACTCGCTCTCGCTCAGACAACTCTTTGTGACCACCCTTCTCTTTTTTTTTTTTTTTTTTTCCTTCCCCTTTCTTCCCCCATCCCAAAGCCCAGTCAGTACCTGCCCCTCGCGCATCTTGAATCATTCGAGACCAGACTAGCTAGCTAGCCGCAACTCGGGCGTCCTTTTCCTTTGCTCTCCTCTCCTTTCTTTTCTTCTCGTTCTTGTTCCTGTTGCTTTCGGCTTTCGTCCATAGCACGCAACCACTGAGCCTCACACACGCGGTGCGGGTTGCAGCCTTTTCTGGATAGTCTCTCACTCTCCCTCTCTGTTTCTCTTTTCTTTTCTTTTCTTTTCTTTTCTTTTCCTCCTTTATCCTTGTTTCTCTTCATTTCCACCTGGCCTACGTAGGAAGAGCACTTGGCCAGACAAAGCAGAAAGAAACACCACGCCAGGCCAGTTCAACCACCAATCGTACATTCCTGTCCCGCCACCTTTTCTTCTCCTCCTTCCCTCGGCTTGTGCGTGTGCGTGTGCGCACCCGTGCATGTTGCACTCATAAATCTGGACCGGTCTCTTCCATCTTGTCAACAACTCGCTCAGCTGCTCCAAGACGATTAATCGATTAGCCACGCTGCGGTTCTGCGTGTCTCTCTGGCCCTGCCAAGTCTGCGCGAGTCTGATTGACTTTGGTCCAGTCTGGCTCATCTTGTCTTATTCGTCTCCTTTCCGTTACCTCGCCCGCCACCGTGTCCTAAATTCCCTCCCATCTTCTCTCTCCTCTCCTTCCTTTCTCCTCGGCACCAGTGCCGATTCCCAAACTAAACTCCTCTTCATTAGAGTTTAGCCTCTGCCCCAGCTTGACTTTTGTCTTGGATAAGGCCAGTTTCCCGCCTTTTTTTGTGCCCACCCTTTCTTGGCCGTAACCATCTCGATTCACTCTTCTTGATATCTACTGTCTTACACTCCTGGCTTGTCAGTTTGCCTCCCTTGGTGCCTTTTCTTCACGAAACTGTCTGGTTTCTACCGGCACTGTGCTCTATGCACGCACGCCCATCGTCGTTAACATCATCAGGAAACAACTCAGCGTTTCCACTTTTATTCCCCCCCCCCCTCTTGGTTTACCATTTCTTGTGCAATCCGGTCTGTACTTTTTTTATGGGACGTGAGGTTTCTGCCGGTGGTCAACAGAAGAATACTGCCGACCATCTGTGCCACAATTTGACTCCCTCAAACAACTTGTCGACATGACAATGAAGCGTGTTGCAAAAAAGGGGGTTAGTCTTACGCGGCGAAAGACAAAGGCTGACGCGCTTGAGACGTTGCCAGACAAAGCCAGCATCGATGACATCAAAGCTGCTGCTGTCAATGTGTCATTGGCAGAACTGGAAGATAGAGTGGCCGAGGTACGCGATTCATGGGAGACGGATTCTCTTTTCGAAGACGTTTTTGACGAGTTGAGCAAGGAATATCATGATTCAGACGACTGTAAGTCTTGCAAGGGGCTTCATGTTCAATTTTCCGCCTCCTTCTGGGACGACGTGAAACTAGTTAGAATTTTCTTGAATAGTGTTCGCTAATATGTTTTCCCATCAATACACAGCATCAGACGCGTGTACTCCGGAAGAAGCCAGTAGACTTCGTCGGGAGCTACGGGAACAGGGTCCTGCTGTGTTCTGCCAGCGCACCGTGGATAGTGGTCGTTACACGGCCAAGAAGCTTCTCACAGCCTTTGGAATCAAACCCCCTGCTTTCCTCGATGGCCGGCCTGACGAAGCCTACTTTGACCTACTGTCGCTCGCCATCTCCAGAGAGCTCTCTAAGCGCATCAAGCTTAGCGCGTACAACACCGTGGACGACGCAGTGCGTCTGATCGCCAGATCCAACAACATCATAGTCATTACCGGTGCTGGCATCTCCACCTCTCTCGGTATCCCCGACTTTCGCTCCAAAGGCACGGGCTTGTATTCTAAGCTGGAACATCTCGGACTCAGCGACCCGCAGGAGGTGTTCGATATTGACATCTTTAAGCAAGATCCCACCATCTTCTACTCGGTCGCCAAGGACATCATTCCTGCCACGGACCGCTACACCCCGACGCACAAGTTCATTGCTATGCTACACCAGCGTGGCAAGCTGCTCACCAATTATTCTCAAAACATCGATAATCTCGAGATCAAGGCGGGTCTGCCCAAGAGCAAGCTGATCCAGTGCCACGGCTCCTTCGGCACTGCCAGCTGCGTGCAGTGTGGCTTCCAGATTGACGGTGAGACCATCTTCCCGGACATCAGAGCAGGCAACATTCCCAAATGTCCGCGATGCACTCAGTCACTTCGTGCCAGCAGTGGCAGTGGATCCAAGAGAAAGCGCTCGGCCGGCGCGGACTCCAAGCGTCGTCGGCGATGGTCCGCCGGCGACAGTTCCGATGACAACGACTCCGAGTATGACATTCCCCAGGCGGGCGTCATGAAGCCCGACATCACCTTTTTTGGCGAGGCCCTTCCCGACGAATTCTCCCGGCGCCTCACCGAGCACGACCGTGATAAGGTCGACTTCGTCATCGTCATCGGCACCTCCCTTAAAGTCACCCCCGTTTCCGAAATAGTCAGCTGGCTGCCCCCTCAAGTGCCTCAGATCTACATCTCCCGCCAGACGGTCAGCCACACCAACTTCGACATCGACCTCCTCGGCGATTGTGACACAGTTGTCACGGAGCTTTGCCGCCGACTCAACTGGCCATTCTCCCATGAGATGGTGCCTGTCGACCAGGAAATCCGCGTGAGCACTGAGCCAGGATACACGAGCAGACATGTCTTCGAGCTGGCACCCTCGAAGACTTCCACGGCCAATGCCAATGGCGACGCTGCCATGTCCACCTCCAAACTCAGAGCAGGATCTACCAGATAGACGTGGGAACAATGAAGACAAAAAAATCCAAAACCCCCTCACTCGCTTCACAAAAAAAAAAAATTACGAAAGAAAATCTGACCCACCAAACCTAACCGCGGTTTCTTAATCCATAGAATGAAACCCATTTGTCATCCACTTAATTCGTCATGAGATATTCTTGTTTGCACCTTAGCGCTTCAGACTAGACTGTTTGGTTCACAGCTGGATTCACAACCCTTATTCCTCAATCTTTGCTTTCCCCAATGTAATGTCCAGATGAGATTGTCATGGAGTCACTAGATGGAAAAATAAATGAATGTGCCGTGGCAGACACAAGCTGGGCAAAGTATATAATCTGCAGTCGCTCATGAAAACCCAATTGTGTTTCCCATCATGATCTTGGCGTCACGTCAAATTAGACTTCAGGTGACTTTACGAAATTCAAGTGTGATGTATTCGTTTGTCAAGCTGCGCTACCCATTGTGGTCTACGCCTTAAACATGCTTTCTATATCAAACTTTCATACCGATCCAATCCTGACTTTTGCTGGCCTGTCGTGCCTTGGGTATTCGCATTGCTGCCGACTTGCTGGCCCGTTGGCTTCTGACTTGTTCCAGGCGCAGACCAGCTCGTCTGGGACTGCACGGGAGGCTTAATGGAAGAGCTGGTGTTGTGGGAAGACGCGCTTCCTGGAGGAGGGGGCAGCGAAAAGGATGGGCTCCGCGATGAATTCGTGGCTTCGTGTGTAGGTCGGCTTTGACCACCGAGGGACATGCCGGACATGGAGCTGTTCATGCCGCTGAGGGAGGAGAAGGGAGCGGCGGGTGCGTGACTGGAGAAGCTCGAGTAGATTGGCGAAGAAGATGACGCCCAGGGGTTGGATGTCGTGGCTGCGGAGGAAGACCAATTGATTGACGAGGGCTGCTGGGACGCTGTCTGGAGGGAGGATGCTGGTGTGGAGGGCGTGGGCTGCAGGGGCTGGCTGTACTGTGTTGATGAGGGCGCGAGGGGGCTGAAGCGAGCTAGGTCGGGAGTCACAGTCCTGTAGCTGGGCTGATAGCCCGTGGTCGGCTGTGTCGTCGTCGTCGTCGTCGTCGTCGTCGTCGTAGGGCTGGTGGGCGTTTGCGTGGACCACGAGAAGGAGGGCGGTCGGGGGGCGCTGGGCGCGGACGGGGCGTCATCCCAGCTGACCATGCCGTTGTTGTTAGAGCTCGATGATGCCGCGATGCCACCGGCCCTTCCTTTGACAAGTGCTTCAAAGTCATCCTCTGTGCCGCCCGCGCCATTGCTGCTGTCAAAGGCTGTGCCCGTGACGCCGCCAAAGGCAAGGAAGTCCTCGTTCGGACCGGCAGTGCCTGCCTTGGCCGTCCCAGACAGCTCCTGAAGCTTCTTGGTCTGTTCGTCCTCCACCCTCCGCGAGAGCTCCCTGATGAGCTCCATGAAGGTCTGGAACTGCCTCAGGTCGAGAAGGGGGCCTAGGCTCATGCTCCATAGGACGGGCAGGATGTCCATGGCTACAAAGTCGGCATCCGCGACTTCGCCCACAATGCGGAGGACATTGAGCGCAGCCAACATGACGGCCGGCTCTTTCGTCTTGATGGCCTTGATGAGGGGCACAATCTTCTCTTGCATGGTGTATTTGTCCAGGGCGCTCGACGAGGACGTCTTCTTCTTGTTCTCGACGAGCCCGTTGAGGCCGTCGTCCGTGGCTGCGTCCGTGGACCCGCCGCAGAGGATCACGAAGGCCTGCAGACCGCGGACTTTGATGGCCAGACTGTTGGTCCTGCTGAAGACGGTGGCTACGGTGGGGAAGAGCTCACTCTTGATGGTGCTAAAGTCTAGCACAGGGAGGACAGACGGCAAGGTTCGGAGCGCGGCGTCCACGATGGAATGGGTCGGACACTCGATGGCCGCTATGATGACGGGTAAAATGTCTGCGGAGGCCGAGACTCAGCACAAAATACCGACATGACAGGCGACAATTCTTTGGTAAAACCTGAAAAAAAAAAAGAAAAAGAAAAAGAAAAACACCCCTTAGATAGACACTCACCATCTTTAAACTCTTTCCCGGAAGAATTGTCCGCGGCTAGAGAAAGATTTTCCAGAAAGACCATCAATCCTGCGTCCCTGGCAGGATCTTTTTCCTGGCTCTGCTTCGTATTCAGCACGAATATCTCTTTTAATGCGGGGCGGATTCTGTCGCCAAAGACTCTGCGAGCCGATGGCAGTATTTCAACGATTTTGAACACATTCTGGAGAATCAAAGACAGCAAGTCTCTGTCCTTGAGCTCCTCCAACAAGGCGGGTAGAATCTTCTTCTCCATGACGGACTTGGGGAACGAAGGCAGCACCTTGTTCAGTCCCCGCATGAATTGGGACTTCTCCTTGGGCGACTTGGCGGGAAATGAGTCCAGGAAGCGGATGGTCGACACCAGGACATTGTCAAAGAACTCGCTTTCTTGAAATTCACGGGCATTCATCCGCTGAGCTGGTCTTCTGGTGATCAGTCTTGGCAAGACGTGATTTGACAGGTCTTTGGGCAGAGGCCGAGATGACAGAAATCCGTTGGATGAAGATGGCACGGTGGATGACGAAGAGAATAGCCGCTTGTACGATGACAAGCTGCCGTGGCATTCGAGTGGTGACTTGTGCGGCGAGTTGTATAGTGCGATCGATAGCAAGCCGAGAGAGAACATGTCAGCGGCCGCGGTCAAGTTGTTGTCCATCACGAAGTCAGGAGAGGTGTAGTCGAGATTCAACTGGACAGACTTGGGGAGCCGAGGATCCATGTTCAGTACCTCGCCTAGGCTGATGCCTTGAATCGATGTAGGCTTGGTTGAGCCATCAGCCGGCGAACAGAATGCCAGACCGCTTATCTTCCAGTCAGACTGCCCATGCAGTTAGCCCTTTTCTCGTTCGTAGGTTTTTAGGTGTGCACGTCCGTGACGATACTTGCCTTGGCATTGATGAGCACAGCGTCAGGGGTCAGATTCCCGTGAACGAGGCCAGCGTTCTCGTGCAGGAATTCCAAAGCCTTGCTCACTTGCAGAAGACCCTTTTGAATCTCCAGTTCGTCAAGCTCGAGCTCGCGCCTCCGTCGCACACCATCCGCGTCCTCTGTGACAAATCGGCTTGATCGCCCGCCAAATCGTTCCTGATCGTCCTTGTCCTGCAGCAAGCTCGACAGTGACGCCGAAACAGCTTCCGTCACGAATTGCAGTCCCCCCCCTCGTGTTTCCTCCACCGGCTCGACCAATTCCAGGATCGAGGGATGTCGAAGCTTTGCCAGGCTGGAGGCTTCCTTCTTCAAGCGCTCCACCACCTCTTCCACACTGCGCTTGAACCCCGAAGCACCAGAGCGCCCGAGCGAGTTGCCGTACGACTCCAGTGCTCTGCGGTCAAAGACAAAGACACTGTAGGCCTTGCCCGTGGACTTCTTCTTCGCATCGTAAATCTTCCATGGGCCCGCGGTCGATGTGGGATTGGGCGAAACGGAGTAATTGGCTGTGACGTTGGTGGCAGAGATGGACTTGAGCGCCGAGGAAAACATTTATGCGATGGATTATGGGCGGTACGATGGTGCACCTTGTGATAGCATGTCGTCGAGCCGATTTCGTTGACGCTGATTTAGTTGGTGTGGCGACGGGCTTGCGCGACTGAGGGAGGCCTCTTGGGCGGGCAAAAACCCAGACCGGATCGGGGACGCCTTGCTAGAGAAAGGGGTTGTAGCTGGTTGTCGCAGGATGCGATGGTGCGACAAGGTCGTAGTTGATGTCTTGCGAAACCGAGAAACGTGCCAAGATGTGGCTGTAGGAAAAGGCACGGAGCTGATGCCCCTAGCTTCGAGGTGCCCACCCCGCGGCTCTAGTTATCAACGCCCGCATGAAACACTGGAGCCTAGTTGGCCAGATTGCCGCGGGCGTTCCCTGCTCGACCTTCAACTAGATGGAAACTGCCGGCCCCAATTCAGCCTGCTTACCCGGTAGGTACATGGAATGGACATGGCAACTACGCCGCCTAACCCCAACCCACCCCGCCGCTAACTACTCCGGAATTCATTCGAGTCCCAGCCCGACCTTCGGCAGCAAACCTCAATTGACATCCGCTTGCTTGGCACAAACCCCTCCACGAGTCGCCCTGAAGTTTGGTTGCCCGCTTATAATCAACTTCCAGGATGCGTTCGGCACGTCTTGCGCGGAGTGCCGTCTTGGCCGCTGCCAGGCCCTCATGGACGCTCCAAGCTGCTCGCACTCTTCGATGCTTCAGCATAAAGGCCGAAGCGTCTTCCAAATCTAAGCAGAAGGCCCTGGACCCAAACAGGCTTACCATTACTAGGACGAGCAATCCCAAGGAACTGAGCGAGCCTGAGTCGTTGGTCTTTGGTCGGGAGTTCACTGGTATGCTTCCCTATTTCTTCTTCCCCCCCCCCCCCCCGGCCTGTATTCGCCATGCTGAAAAGGATGGGCGCTGAAAACACGAATATCCTCGTACAGACCACATGCTTGCAGTTGAATGGTCCCAAGAAGAGGGCTGGCTCGACCCCAAAATCACTCCCTATCAGAACCTCTCACTGGACCCCGCCACCTGCGTATTCCACTACGCCTTTGAATGTTTCGAGGGCATGAAGGCATACAAGGACAGAGTGGGCCAGGTCCGTCTCTTCCGTCCAGACAAGAACATGGCTCGCTTGAACAAATCTGCCGCTCGCATTGCGCTGCCCACCTTTGAGCCCACCAGCTTCATCAAGCTCATCAACAAGTTCGTCAACCTTGACGCACGCTTCATCCCCAACCAGCGCGGATACTCACTCTACCTCCGGCCCACTATGATTGGCACCCAAAAGACCCTGGGCGTAGGTCCTCCTGGTTCCGCGCTGCTCTATGTCATTGCCTCTCCCGTCGGCCCTTACTACCCCACTGGCTTCAAGGCCGTCTCGCTCGAGGCCACCGACTATGCCGTGCGAGCTTGGCCCGGCGGCGTTGGAGACAAGAAGCTGGGCGCCAACTATGCACCGTGCATCGTGCCTCAGCTCCAAGCTGCCAGTCGTGGATACCAGCAGAATCTCTGGCTTTTCGGCGAAGAAGAGTACGTCACCGAGGTAGGCACCATGAACATGTTCGTGGTCATCAAGGATAAGCAAACTGGCGAGAAGGAGTTGCTCACCGCTCCGCTGGACGGTACTATCCTGGAAGGTGTCACGAGAGACTCTGTCTTGGCCTTGGCTCGCGAGCGTCTGGTTCCTGAGGGATGGAAGGTTACTGAACGCAAGTACACCATGAAGGAGCTTTACGAAGCGTCGCAGGATGGCCGCCTACTTGAGGCGTTTGGCGCTGGCACCGCCGCCATTGTGAGTCCCGTCAGGACGATTGCATGGAAGGGCAAGCACGTCGACTGTGGCCTGAAGGAGACCGAGGAGTCTGGCGAGACGGCCTTGCGCATTAAGGCATGGATAGAAGCCATTCAGTATGGCGAAGAGGAACATGAGTGGAGCGTCCGCGTTGATTGAATTGCATTAGCGAGGTTAGAAATTGAAATAAAGGCGCCCAGGTGCGAAAGTGACAAGAGCCTGTTGGATAGCATGATTTTGTGGCTGTCTTCTCAAATTTGCTGCATCTTTCTCAAAGAGGAAACAATGAACGAAATTCCCCATACACTGTTCCACATTGTGTCTAGCAAGGGTGAATCACGACTTCACCCAGTATGCCCAAAACCAAGCGAGAGTTTTCTGGAAAAATGCCTAATTTGCCGCATCATTGAAGAAGTTTATCTTGCCCAAAACAAGGGGGGGAAAGCCCCAGCATATACATGTTGACGCTCGGCGCCGTAGTGTGAGCCTCTACCTCTGCTGCAATCTATCCTCCCATCTATATCGTAATCCCACCTTTGCAACGTGCTCAGTCCTTCTTCTCCTTAACAGGGTCCGGCAGTATACCCTCAGCTTCTAACCGCCGCCGGGCTTCCTCGAGGGCCCACGTCGATACGCTGCAACACCATTAGCAAAGCTGAATCTCAAACTGAAAACCAACCAACCGTTCATCTTCCGCGCATCGCCAACTCCAAGACCAGGGATGCTCAGCTGGCGCAAAAAAAAATAAAAAATAAAAAAAAATAAAAAAAATAAATACCAAGATGGGCCTCGCCACCGACGCAGAAATCCCATCCGCCGGCCAAGATCGAGATACAATACAACGGGCTCACTTACGAAGTGTCAGGCTTAAACGCCAGCGCAACACCAGCAGCGACCAGACTGCCGCAAAAGAGATACATGGGCCATTCCCAGCCTTCAGGCTCGGGTTTCTCGCCAGGCTTGATGCCCCAGAGCCAACCGGTGGGAGGATCAAACTGTGACTCGTTTCCGTGGCCCCCGCCTTGTCGTCGGGTGGACACGGAGAAGGATCGCGTGGCGAGCGGTTGGCGGGCGCATCGCACTGCACGCAGCGGAGCGACGGTATGTCGAATAATGGTCATAATCGAGCAGGATTCCGATATTGCTGGTTTTATTTTTATTTTTATTTTTTTTTCTTTCCTTTCGTGGGTGCGGACGGAACTGATGTGCCTCAATGGCTGGGATTTGGAAGACGTAGGTTAACTAGATGAGGAGCCGTAACTAGTTCGTCGGAGGGCGCCCCCGTTATCGTAGGATCACGTGAAGATATGAATGATATGATATGCACACACCCTCGTTGGGCATTTGGCCGGATCGGCTTTTCGACGTCACTGCGATTAGCCATGCAAGTGCATCATCTGCCTGATTATCAAATCTGGCGAGTTTAGAAGCCAAATGTCGCCGCAAGCCGTTCCTCATAAAGTCACTGACAAGGTCTTGGGGAGAAAGGTCGAAGGCATCCGGGTACTGCTCCAAAGGGGAGTAAGGAGGGTTTGTCAAAGCCTGGATCAAAGGTCAAACCTGCGATGCGATTTATCGGAATTTTGGTTGCCTGTGACGCTATGATTTGCAAAAGCTGGCAAGAAGCTTTCGGATACCGGAGACACCGGATGTGACGAAAAATCCAACAGTGTGTTATCAGAACTGTAGCTATTCCCGAATAGGAAGAGAAATGTGTATGAGGCATGGGAAATAGTAAAGATAATGAGAGCGACGTACTATCAACTGACATCATGAAGGCGGAATGGGATAAACCCAACAGGGAGTATCTCCATCCGACTTGCTTATCGAAACAAGATGAGCTCTCACCGTGACGCCATAAGCCATCGTATTAGACAGTCTATAAATGCTCACCGACGCGCTTCAGCCTCGGAGAAACCCGTAAGTTCCCGTCCCATTATTTTCAAAGAAGGGGAGGCTAGAGGGAGGCTAGAGGCAAGCTTTATGTCCTGAATGTCTGTCTAGTTCCATATGCTAAGCGCAGCAGCTGCCCGGAAAAAACTGCTTATCAAAACGCAAAACAGCAGAAGTGGGAGAACAGATCTCTAAACGGGGTGCTTTCAGCAGATGTGCTTGAGTATGTAAAGTACGGAGCGACATCTATAGCTTCTCTTACTACGAAAGCCTACGAGGTTTGTTGCCGGGCCAGAAAAAGTAAAAGTGCACACAAAGAATTTTATGGGTGACCAGGGTGAACTGATTGTTTGACTACATATCCATATGAGACGTCCCTGACCCATTTTCACATGCAGGTTTGATGACGAATACGATAACTACATGTGCAAGAGTAATAGCGTAAATCAGTATTCAATCTTTATCTGCTATACCCAATATGTATATACGCTAATCCAGTATGCTCTCTTGTATCCATATGCCTGAACCATGTAAATAAAAAGAAAAGCGCATGTCCTAAACATGTATATATGCGCCGTTGGTCATTTCGTTTAGAATATCTCTCGTAACCATTTTCCCTTTCAACAACGCCTTCTCCCCAATTTTCGCTTTCTTCAGTGATGGGCGACGGTTTTCTTTATCCATAGTGCTGAATAATCCCATTTTGGGCAGCTTCGTCGGTGTTTTCGGCTTTGGAGTTGGCGCAGCAGCCGTCGGCGTGCTTAATTCCTCAAAACGATGGTTCTCTATAGCATCGCCTGGTAAGTTGTATATCCAATCGCGCTCTTCCATCAGAGATATGAATCGACTAAGCATATTCCCCTTTCCACTGTGTTTCAAGGTATTCATGCTGCCAACAACGAGCAGTTTTGTCTTGGCTCGTGTGAATGCGACGTTAATTCTCCTCCAATCCTTCAACAAATCTCCAATGTTGCAAGACTCATTGCTTCGGACGAGACTAAGTACAATGACTTCCTTGTCACGTCCTTGAAAACGGTCAGTCGTATGCATTTCGACTCCGGCATGGCTTTTTAGGCTTTCCTTTAATAAGAATAACTGAGCTCGATAATGGGTCATGACGCCCACTTCTGACGCTGGAACACCAACAGTGAGCAGACTCTCCACAAGTTGCGACACGATGCGCACTTCCGCCGAGTTAACAATTCGTTTTCCTTGAGCCTCCTCTCGGACACTGGGGCTAATAGTATCCGTGTTGACAAATCGCACGCGAGCTTCGCTGTCCAGCAAGTCATATAACCAACAGCTGGATGGTCTAGCACCGGTACAAAATGATCGTGGCGTTCCTGGATGAGCCAAGGAGGATGCGTTGTAGTGAACCTGTCCAAGCGCATTCATTTTTGGGATGTGCAGCTTCTTTTTTCGAAGTGAGTCAGTTCCACATCGTAATTTGCCCTCATATATCAGGGTATTACTCAAAGTCATGATATCCTCACACATCCGATATTGATGTTCAAGATTGACAACAGCTTCTGGGTGAGCATCAGAAAGAAGCTTGAAGAGGCTTACGTCCAACCCACCCTCTCGAGCTTCTTCGTTACGCACGACCGGGGGCAGCTGGTTATGGTCTCCCACGAGGACGAAAGAGCGAGCCATGCGAATAGGCCCAGCACAAATTGGAAGAGTAATCTGTGACGCTTCATCCACAATGCAATAATCGAACGACCGTTCCAAGAAAACGGGATGATTGATGCCCAAACAAGTTGTCGCAACGATGGGCGTTCCATGCCAAGCTTCTTTGATGTCATCAAAACACTTCTTCGGTTGCCCTGCAAGGTGGGCGAAATCTTGGACATCTGGATGCACCTTTGCTGGCGTACCCAGGCGGAGGATAGCGATTTTATCGGATCTGAGCTTCAACAAGATATTGTCGACGGCTGTATGGGTATGTGAAGTCAGCAGCACGGTCTTGCCCTGAGATACTAGTGCGCGGATAATGTGGGCGATTGTGGTGGTCTTGCCGGTACCGGGCATACCGAGGACTAAGGAGTAATCCTGTGTGCTCATGACCTTCTCAATAGCGCGCCTCTGGTCTGTGTTGAGAATTTCTCCGTCTGCAACTGTGTACTGTGTTGGAACTGGTTTGAATCGTGGCGGAGCAAGATCAACAATTAATCGACGTATTTGAGCGGCTGTAGCAACATCATTCGCCATCATTTGAACGAGATTGTTCCTGACAGTAGCCATACCGTTACTAAATTCGTCTTGATCCAGACGATAACGAACGGGTGCCTCCTTGATCTTTCCTTGTGTTTGCTCAGGGCTTGCACCTTCGTGTGCCACGTCCATTATGCTGGCGAAAACTTGATTGTCAGTTTTATGGAAGCCAGGCTGCTTAATTCGGGCATTATGAAGCCGTCTGTCAACTGCGACACTGATTCTCTGCTTTCGCACAGCTGTGACATATCCAATAGCCAGAGCAAAATGTCCCTCTTCGTCCGAGACAACAATTGGTTCGCCAATACTTAACTCCGATTCCAAAAATGAAAAACCTGGTTGATGAAGCCGCTTTATGAAGGTGTAATGATAACGGTTGATGCGAGGGTTATCAATGTCCTCAGACGCAGATCCTTCTTCGATAATCACATCTGAAAAACACCTGGATCGTTTTTCACGCTCTGCACTCGTCATAGTCCACAGCTCTCTTTTCATCTTTTGACTCTCTTTCTCTTCCTTTGTCAAAAGATTTTCCCATTTTACGAAGAACTCCTGGTGAACAGGTGTCAAGTGCTTGACAAGCTCATTAAACTTTTCGTTCATGCCACTACTCTCTCCATCACCATTGTCTGCCAATCGGTGATAGGTGAAGCATGCCGTCTTTGCATAGCATTTGCCACATATATGTTTACTTTTCAGCATTGGCGGAAGCTGTACGCTCCTCTCTCGAATATAGCAAGCTAATTGATTTCGTTGCAGAATCATATGTCTGAGTTCATGTTGGACGGCGGGGATCCGCATGGTTTTGGATGTTTCCATATAGTAAAGAACTCCGTAAGCGATGTCGATATCGTACCGGTCAGATAAAAGTAGTGTGTATAGTGCTGTCTGAGCTATATGATTACTGTTTGCGTGCTTGCCTGTCTTCAATTCGAAAGGGACAGTCAAGGTCCGAGATTGTTTTCCGTCCGTCATTTTAACTTCGACGGTTGCATCAATGTTACCTTTCAGCCCGTACATTGGAGACCAAACATGCTCTTCTAGGTCGAGTAGCTTGGTGACAGCCATGTTTGCTTTCTTGCCATTACGGTCTTCGACAACAGCGTCGGCTTTTGGTTGTGAAGATACGAAAGATTTGGCCCAGAAGCTCAGTTCCGTCATTTTCGATAATAGATGTTCCTTCGCACTCGGGAAACCGACTTTGATGGTGTACAAGTCCTCCACATGCTTATCGCAAATTCGATCAATGACGCTCGCAAGGAATGGCAGGTCCCATCTATTTCTCAACAGAGCTTCTTGAAAAATCTCGTGTAGCATGGTCCCATAGACCAGCGGTGGAGAGGCTTCGCTTGTTGCCTTGACCCGGTCTTGTAGTACGGCTCGGCGCATACAGCCAAAAGAGTCGGCAACAACTGTGGAGGATATCAATTGATCGGGGTGTAAAATAAGAAGATTATGCGCATCGTCCACGATACATTGTCCACGAGCAGAAAAAGTTCCGATGACGTGAACGTAAGAATCAACGTGGGCAGGGGTGTCAAACCAGGCACCACGAAGGTGCACGGTTCTCGTCACTTTGGATCCGTCGGCCTGGATGATGAGGATCTATATACTGTCAGTCAGTATTCAGAACTGCCGGGAATCGGGCGAATAACCTTCTCTGATCGTGTTACTCCATACTTATCGACGAAGTCGCCGCCTAAAACACTAGTTACTAAATACCGTTGGATTGTTTTTGCTTTTTTATTGCTCTACCTCCACTTAGTAACTTGAACACTGTGACAATCTGGCAATATTTTGACATACTAATTCGGATGTTGCTTCGAGTTGTCGCACCGACTGCGTTGCGGCCAATTCCACAGCATCGAAATCAATATCAGCATCGAAGTCGTCCCCAAATTCCGTGCTGGGGCTTTCTACGAGCTTCTTAGACTCTGAGTCCGTTAAACACTGTTTCTTGGGTGTCGTTATCGCAGGGATCAATTTCCGTGATTCTGCGGCATTTTCGAATATGGAATCGTCTAGGTTGTCAAATTCGTCCCCTAATTTCTCCGCCGCCTTTGGTCTGGTTTGTTTCGTCATTAGACACTGTTTTGCCGAGCCGCCATTGACGGGATCCGGAGTGCTCGTTGGGCCAGTGATATGCAGGCTGGCCTCTAGTTCCATGAAAGTATCATCGTCAAATTCATCATCACCGTAGTCAGAGGACGCTGGTGTTGCCTGTGTTGCGGGGTTGACATAGGGCGTGTCAACAGAGGGCGTGTCAACCCCACCTGCTGAGAGTTTCCGTTTCCTCGAAGATGGCGACTGCATGAAATGTTCTTGAGAAAGGCTACGACGTGAGTCATGGATGCCGCTCGTGACTGTGTCTAGCAATGCTGTAACGAGCGACGACTTAGATGCCGCTTCCAGTTCCCGTTGCTGACTGCTGCTTTGACTCCCAGATTTCGACCTCTCTATCCTCCTTCGCTTGGGCCAATTTAGGCCACAGCTAATGGCCTGTCGTAAGTTTCCGAGAGACATATCTTTAGGTGGTTTCGGCGAGGACGAGATCATGAGCTGCGCCAAGGCAGGATTTACCGCACCTGTAGGCGTTCTCTCGTTTTGCGGCCCATTCATCGAGTATCGATCCCACAATTCCAATGTTGGATCCGCGTGCGGGGACTTTAAAGCTTTCGTCAGCTTTTGAACATTGACCACAGGCGAGGTTCCCTTTTCAGTTGTCGGAGAAGACGTAGGCGAGGAGCTTCTGGCACGCTTTTTCCCCTTGCGAGGCAGCATTGGAGATAATGCTGCCGCGTAGAGCAAATCTTGTTTGTTATTCCACATCAACATGTCATTCGGTGAGGTGTCATTGTCGTCGTCAACAGCTGCAGCATTCGGTTCGATCAAATCTCTCCAATTCAGGCGCGTTAACGGTGTCGCAAGGTTAGCCCGAGCGGGAGCCAATGATTCAACAGCATCTTCCTCCTTGCCTGGCGTGTGCTTTGCCGATGTCGTGACAGAGTCTGAACTTTCGTCCCCTTCTGGCTTGTACTGGAATTTGTTCAACTTCTTCTGGGTGACTTCGGAAACGGGTGGCAGACGCCGATTATTTTGCCCTTGCAGATTGGCGGGATGACTGTGAGATCGTTGCCACGGAGTGCGGTTCTGGTGTTGAGTTAGTCGAGTCAGGTTCTGTCTGCAACATGAGCCAGGTTGATTTTACCGTTGAATAGCCTCCACTCTCAGAATATGATTTCCGAAGCGGCATGATTGACGAGTCAGCTTTATGCTCGATCCATCAAATCATTTGCATTATCAATCTCCAAGAAAGAAGAATGACCATGGATGAAATGCTCCATGTGGGGATTGTATGCCCAAGTATGACTTTCCACACGAAGGAATGACAAGGCTGGGAAGACGCGTTGAGCAGTTGCCAGGATCGCGTGTCCGCCCCACTACGCTACGCGAATGTTGTCGCATCAGTTGCCGCTCCGTAGCAACGGGACCCATGCGTGCACGCAGACGTTGCTAACGCGCGCCAAGCTGGTTCGCGAGCTCTCACAAGACAGACCGAAAACTGTCACGGCACTTTGGTAAGCCATCGTGATGTCTTGTGGTTGAAGATGAACAGAGAATGTCTCTAAGATCCGAGTTTGCACGCGATGGTGCCTAAGTAGTTTGTACGGTATGTGGCATTATGTATATCCTCGGGGACTATAAGGCCCCAAATGTATCAAGTTTTGACGTTGTTCATTGATGGTAAAATGACTCCGTACTACAGAGCACTAGGAGTCATGATACTGGCTAGAAAATGGGTACAGACCAATTCGTAGGTCTTTTATCTGAGCCCAGGCAGTCACAAATGTATTCCTGTTATTATTGTAGTAGAGGTCTAAGCCACTCCAAGATCTATCGCCAAATTCAACCAGGCATATTCCAATCTACTTAGACTCTGCTGGAGAGAAGAAAAAGAGATGCATCATGGCAAGCTGGGTATGCCTCGGGTCACGACCCGCTTCTAGCACGTAAGAGCTCGAACCATCTATTACTTACTACCAATCACGTGTGTCCCGTCTTATCGATAAAGCTCACCTCCAGCTCGCCCCCCACTCACCCCAGAACCAAGTCGCTTTCCTCTTGCGTCATTATCGAACCCTTGATTGAACGCTAGCTAATTCAACATTGGTCATCAGTCTGCACGAAAGTAACTGACTACTCCTCTTCTAAAGAGACTTTGCCTTTGAAAATGGAACGACCAAATGAAGGGGATTCGAAACCCCGGCGCATGTCCTGGACAGAACACTCCCGCAATGTCCGGGCTGATATTGAAGAGCGCCGGCAGAAAGCCATGATCAACCGCGAGCAATATCAGCCTCTAATCCACGAACAAATCCAGAGACTCTTCTCCGATTACCAAGCCCCCTTTTACGCTCGAATGCGCGGTGCGACTCGCACGCAGACCCTCGCTCTGGCCGAGGCAACTGTCCTGCGGGTGGCAGCCGGCACTGACAGAAAACTGAGCGATACAGAAACGCAGGCTCTGACAGAGCACTTCTTGTCTAGCGTTCACAACGTCCTTGCTTGGAAATGGTTCATGACGGGATTAGCCGGATACATGACATATCGCGGGCGGCGGACTATGCGATTTCCCATCTTCCAGCCTGACCTCACAGGGAGGTTCAACCCGGCCGTCGGCGGCCCCCAGGTTCGCATCATGTGGCACACTGCTCGCTTTGCGGCTTATTACAGCGCTTTGTGGCTCCTTGCCGAGCCTATTTTCGAGGGTGTGAATTTCATCCGTCAGACGTCCTCTATGGACCGGGATCCGCGGTTGGCCTCGCTGCGAAAGGGGAACGAGCAGGCTGGCAATGCATTAGGGGCGGCGCAATCCTCGAATGGTCAGCAGTACGGTGAATCATGGAAGCCAGAAGCTCAGCAAGATGGGTATTCTCCCTCGTCCAGTGACAGCTACCCATCGACATCTCAAGCAGTTCAATCACAAACCCAGCAGACCTGGAACTCATATCGTCAATCGCAAGCATCACCTCAACCGTCTTCAAAGGGCTGGGATACGGATGATGTTCTGGATGATGCGTCCCCTGTTGCACAGTCATCACAATCAGAGAACGAGGCCCCGCGGGCCTTCGGCCTCTCTTCTTGGGATCGTATAAGACAGCAAAGCTATGGTTCTCCAAGGCAAGACCGCGTGCAAGATCAGAAGACGTGGGAAAGTGCCCAAAGCAACACTGATGGCTGGGGCAGTAACGATGATGCCAGCCCACAATGGCGCGGAAGCAGAAACAATGACTCTTTCTCGAATTCTACGGATAGGGACAAAGATTCAGCCAGGAAACGGGCGCAGAAGGAATTTGAAGATTTACTAGAGAGAGAGCGAAGAGGGGCGGACGACGAGCGTGGCTCCTGGAACAGAAGGTGATGGTCCTCTTGTCGGCATTTTGTACGGAGGTGTAACAGGACATGAGTCAGAAGAAATTGTTTTCCCCTACTCTCTGACGTAATTTTGGTATTGTACGGTATCGCAGATCAAAGCACATTTTATAGACAACGACAAGTCATCATGATCAATCTCTGCGCAAGCGCAGTCACAATGCTCACGTAACGGAACTCTGTGCAAAGTTTTTCTCTTCAATTTATAGCAACGAGTTGCAAACCTGTCATCAATTGCCAAAGTAGGCTTTTAAGTTTCCAAATGTTATGTCCCATGGGTGAAAATAACCAGGCAGCTCATGTCTAAGTCTTGACGTCATCGCGTACTTCTACAGGTTCGATATCATCCTCATTCTTCTGCACTGCCTGGAGTATGCTTTCGCCAGCAGTATTTGCTGCCAGGGTCAATTCCTCTTTCGCATGTGGCTTGGATTGATGCGTATGGCTGTCTCGTGATTCTGAACTGCCTTCCAGCTCCTCAGGTGCCACTGCCGGCTTATTTGCTGCAAAGACTGGAATGGTATTTGGTTCTGACGAAAGGGGCTGTGACTCAATAATTGGTTGCTCTTTTTGTGACTCGGTGGGCGCAGCAGGTTCGGAAGAATCATATGATTTGAGGTCATCTGGGCTTATGCGATCCTCATAGCTGCGGCATGCAAAATGTCCGTCTTCAGGTTCGACAGACCAGACGGTTTGTGGCAGCGAGAATGAGAGAACAGGTGCAGAGTGAGAACTTGCTGAAGAAGCGACACCAGCAGGGCTCCTAGCGGGAGCTCGACGTTGAGGGCCACGAGCACGACCTTTTCTGGCGTCTGCCAAGGGAGCTTTCTCCTGCTCTTCAGCGACTTCCTCCTCCTTAGGTTCGTCCTTCTTCACACCTTGCGGTCCCAGCTGGAGACGCTTATTTAAATCACTCATGAACCCTGCTTGTAGAGCGGCAATTTTGCCTCCAACTGGCCTATTGGGAATAGGCGGCTTAGTCTTGGAAAATGAACCGTCCTTAGCATCTCCCGACGAGCTCTTGACAGGGCGGGGGGGAATGGAGGGCTTCGGCTTATCCGAGGGTGCTGGCCGCTGATTTGTTGAGTCCTCACCGCTGTCTTGCCTGGCTACGGGTCGTTCAGGAGAGAGAGATGCATTCTTCACGGGACGAGCTGGAATCGCAGGTTTGCTCTGTTCTATAGGCGAGGCAGAGACTTCAGCTTCGTGAATATGACTCTCAGGGGTGTCCTCCCAGATGTCACGACTCGGAAATCGTCTGCTGCTACTTGATGATAGTGGTGAGGTTATCTGCGGATAAGGCCGATGGCCACCCCATGTTGCTTTGTGTTCCTGAAGAGGCAGGAAGTTATTCGTACGTCCCTTAGCTTCCTTTTCAGCAAGCTCTTCCTGATACATGGCAAATGCCTGTGCAGGTGTGATGGGGCGGTCAGCATTATGCGCAGAAGATCGCCTTCTTTCCGGCTCAAGTACATCCGGAGTTGACACTTCCGCAGTGAAGTGTGCACTTGTAGGGGCATCCTCCCAGACGTCCTTGCTTGGGAAGTGATGACGCTCGCAATGCTCCTCTTCCGGTTCCTGAATGACAATTTTCGCGTCCTTTCCGTCTTCGGGGAAGAGCGGATCGTATTCCTCGACGTCTTCAAGGGGAGTATGCTTGTGTTCCTGGGTTGCCACTGGGTGATTTGGCACCTTGATTCGACTCGTAGGTCGACTTAGCGGGTCCTCTCCATCGTACGAGCTTCCATGTCGCTGAAGATGTGGGCGAATGGCGGGCTTATGCACTCGAGAGCTGGGATCCTTGCTGACTTCATCTGGGGCAAGAATGGGAAGAGGATAATCTTCTTCAATTTCCTCAGAGCTTTTGTCTTCGCCGTAGTTGTAGAACTCGGGATTTTTGCAATCGTCGACATGAATTCCCTTATCATCCTCGGTGGAATCTTGTCCAGACACAGCATTGGCCAAACCATCGTTTAGTACAGCAATGGATGATGGTCGTGAGGATGAGATGCGTGACGTGTACTTCTCAGTAGCTTCAAAAGCAACATCATCAGTAGGCGTACCCCGAAGTTCAGCTGAGCCTGTTTCAGTGAATTAGCATCAAAAAAGTCTCCCGATTTGGCAATGGCTTGTGTTCATACCAGTTGTCGCTTGTCGATTAGCCGTGTCCCGAACGAGCTTGTTCAGATCGGAGCTGCTCATGGCGTAGTCATTCTGACGATCATGATGGGGAGTACATTGTTCTCTTTGAAGCACTTCCGGGTGCTTCTCGTAGTAGGCTTTTTCCAGTTTGTCTTGAGGGGCTACGCCATGTCCATGAAGCCCATAGCTGCCGGGCGGCAGACTGCGGGCACTATGCTTACGAGCATGGTGCTTCTTGGAAGAATCACTGCCAGGCACAGGGGATGGTGCCTGGACATCTCCAAGATGCTTGTTCATGGGAACTCGCTGGCCAATTTCAGGAATCCCGTGGTCCTCATCAGTATAGTCACTGTGGGCTGAGTAGGTGCTTTCCGGTCTCTTTCGCACGGAACTGCGGGAAACGGCTCTGTCTTCCCCGCCGCTGCTTGGCTGGCCGATGCCAAAGGAAGCAGCCTTATCAGAATCTGTGCGAGTAACGGCCATGACCTGCTGTTTAGCGCTCGAGGCGGGGAGGGATGGCTTGGGTGCATGAAGCTTTAAACCTTGATCTATGACTCGAGTCTGCTCAGGTGCGGAGGGCCGACGATCGTCATGGTCTAGCTCAGTGGTCACAGCACCGTACTCCATGCCTTCTTCACCCACGGAGGGGAGGTCGACGCTACGAGATCGTTCGATGGGATCCCTTGAATACTGCTTTTGAGCATAGTGCTTGCTAATGCCATTTTCTGGAGACTCTGGCGGAATGCCTTGCATGAGAGGTGATTGTGCGAATCGGTCGCGGTTGGGGGACACAGATCGGTTGAGTTGTAGATTGGCAGGACGAGGAGGCACTTTGGGCATTAAGCCACCGGCGGCATCTTTGTCGCTGGATCTTGTAGGACGAGGTGGTACAATTGGTGCTTGCGCCATTGGTGCTGCTGACATTCTTTACCCAGGACGTTACACGAGGTGATACTATACCCGAGAGTGTTTTGGGAGATTGGACAATCGATGTGGCCAACACACGATGTCAAGAAAGTGAAACAAGAATTGAAGGGTGTAGGGACTAGGGGAGAAAACGTGCCTATAGTGAAAATAGGGAATGGTTAGCTTGTTCGGGTCACGATTTTGCGGTCAAGCCTTCGCCTGCCCGGGTGAAAGAAAGGTCACTGATAAAAGTCAAGGGCATCAGCGAGATAAGCAGAAGCGCAGCCTATCAAAGACACCTGGGCCCCGAAAGCATGCATTGCCATAGCGTCAATGAATAGGTATACCTTGCAAAGACGAGATGACCATGCCTGAAAATCAGGATCGCGCCGTGACAGAGGGAAAAATGCAGATTGTAGACTTTGAGACGAAGGTTGGGTGTGCAAAGGAAGACATGTCACCGCCAGGCGAGTTGTCGGTGTGGATGTGGGCGTGCGATTGATTGCATGACTATAGTTATGGAGGGATCATGGCCGAGACTTACAAACTTCGCAATTGATGCTTCAGGCGGCATTAATATCAAGACAAAGGCCGTGCCAACACCATGTAGTGGTCTATACCTTATGTGCGAGGGGATTCAGGAAGTTTGGAGGAGAATTGAAATCACAGGCGTTTACAATCGGCGGCTGCGCGGACGAGCAGAACGTCAACGATCCTGTCCAAACTAGTTCTGGGCTAGTTACGGCGTCACCAGACCCGGTGCCGATCCACTTACTGTGCGAAGATTCTAGCTTCACACTTTGCATCGCTGGGGGGAACTAGCCTTTCGGCCGCTGGCAACTGCCGCCACTTGGTGCTGAGTGCTGAACCCTTTCATCCCTAGTTCTGAGGATGAGTTGGTGGTTGTCTGGTGTTTTGACCGCGGCCACATGTGCCGCCGAAACACTTCGTGATAGGCTGTAAAGGGGAGCATGCATCGCATTGAGATATGCCACACTTCCTGGCAACATACTCTGACGATGCTCCAAAAATTGAGAAATCAGCAAGGAGATTCTTTCCCGAGCCACGTGAGCTACTTTTGAGCTCAGAATCGTGTTGTTGTGCAGAGGCCAATGCCAGGCGTCCGATTCAAAATCGCAACCCCTGGCTACACAGTGCGCCCTCTCACACTGTCGTCCCCACCGGAATGCCACCATCACAAGCTTACTATTCCGTAGACAGCAATCGAAAAACCGTGGCTGCAAGCGGTCTCGCCTAAACGCTGCTCAGAGAATTCTGATGACCGGCTGGGTTTTACGTGGCTGCAGACAAACTAACTAAATAACACTGTGCGCACCGCATTGGCTGTCCGGTGTTTCGCTTTTCCTCTCTCGCCATGGAGACCTGCACAAGAAGCAGAACAAACAACCAAGGCCTGCAACCTAACGTCGGTAACAATAGGTGGCATCATGGGGGAGACCCAACTTTACAGTGGGCCGCGATAGTGCTGTACATGCCGCGCAATGGCGGATCCACCCCTTCTTCTACCAATGACGTGCTCATGTTTCCCTATCTGGGCTATCATGAGCAAGAAATAGCTGATTACGCTTGCACCGCGCACGATACCCCTCGTGGCTTGAGCCAGTACTTCACTAACAATTTCGTCATTCAACGGAGGAAACGGCCCTTAGTTGATCTCAATTCATTCCATGCCTGGCAAGTGTGATATAGATAGCATCTTTGCTGCCACTTCGTCAAATTCATGTTTCATGTTTATATGCATTTCTAATAAATAAATACAACGCATTGTGTAAATTACCTCACGGTCGATTGACGACCATTTGCACGGAGGCAGGCTACTCTAACGATCCTTTTGCCTGTGTTCACACTGCTTGAAATTTCCTCGCGAATTCGATGTAAATGTTGGCAGGGATCATTGTTATCCCTTTTACCGTGCACCTGCTAGTAAAAGATCTCATTTCTCGCGTCAGTAGGTAAATACATGGTTCGTCATTGCCCCTCGCTATCGACTCACAGCCCAGTGGAGCGAGCATACACTGTCGTGCCGTCGATCCAGATGAGCCCGAAAACTGAGCGTTACAAAGCACACATTGTGATTTGAAAATTGCTACAAGTTATCAAAGTCATGCGATGCGATATGCTCTCGCTGGTTTAGCACTGTTCTTGACTTTGCCAAAATGGCGACTGACCCGATTGTGATGTTCTCTATCATTTCATGGGTATTAAAACAATGGCTGTGCTTGCTACTTCGATGCGAAAACCCTACACTGACAATCCTCGAAAGAATAAACGATACAAGGAAATGGACAAATCGGACCATGAGAGCCATGAGAACCATTCCTTCACATTATATCGTGAGTTACCTCTTTTCTCGCAACCACACATGGCTCAGCAGCCATGGGAAGGTTCGAGCTTGAAGTAAGTCACAGCATTCCACAGCCCGGCCCCATGATGAATAAAGTCATTATTTGACATACCAAGCCAGAAGGAATTTTGCATGTATTTGCCGAAACGTCTACACCCCATTTGCGGAATAGTCATCTGTTGGTCGATACTGTATCATAAAGATTGGTACACTGTCCAATGGCGGCTCAGGCGTGAGACGATCTCGGTCGCCCGCCCTCAGATGCCATTAGACAATCATTTGCGCGACACCAGCACCGCCAAGGGTCTTGCTTCCGATAAAATCTTGGCCCTTGAGGCCAGCGAGAACATAGCATAGGGCCGTGATGAGGAGGAAGACAGCTGCAGCAACCAAGCTTGTAGGAGTGCGCAAGAGACTCAAAAACTGAACAAGCGACATGGTGCCATAAGCAGCAGCTCGCATATAGTTCGTCGAGATCTTACGGACGAACTCATCGAACTTGCCAGATGTCGGGCAGATTCGCAGTAGCAAGGGCACTTCGATGAAGATGATGAGAAAAGAGGAAGCACTGCGATTCGCTATTAGCACTGCTGGTTCTGGTACAGCAATAGAGTCGAAGCGTGAGCACAGTGTCCAAGGAAAACTCACATAGCAAAGACGGAAAACACTATGATTAGAGGGTAGAAGGTGAAGATCGATGAGATACCAGTCGCTAAGCAAATGATCATGGACAATATTCCGAACCTGTTTCCACCATGGTCAGATTCCATCGGTTCTATGACGAAGCACCCGACTGAGCTATCTACTCGTATAACCGCTGGCGACTCGTATGCACAATCTGGTTTGGCGGATGGGGGGCGGCGCAGCTCTTCATTGGCCGCAAGGGAGGAAAGACGAGGGCTTACCATTGTCCATAGATACCTAATGCAAAAGTCAGTCCCGGTCAAAAGAAATTGGGCTATGCAGGCATCTAGAGTAATTGCTTACTGAAGTTTCTGGTCTGAAACTCTTCCTTGAGCGTCATCTTGATGGCTGTCGCAAGCTTCCTTCGCCAGCTGGCTACTTTTTCTGATGGCTGAAGCTCTGAGGATGCGACCGGCGCAGATTATAGAGGGCCGAGACAGGGGGTATCAGTCGTCAGGAGCGTGAGCTATCGTATCGGAATACTCTGGCATGCAGTTATGTTGCGAAGCAAAGCAAGCAAGCGCAGATGGTGATGTGGTTAGGACTGAATGACGGCAAGAAGGAATACTTTGGCAGCCATCAAAGTGATGAGTAAGTTTGTTGCACGTAGCCTGTAGCCTGAGGGGAGGGAGGGGGGGCACATTGGTAAAGGCGCGACCAGTTAGAGCAAAGGTGGCTAGGCCTGGGGTTGCTCGGTTATTAGCACAACCACCCCCGGAGCGGTCAGGTCAGCGCACCGGTATGAATTGACGATCAACAGAGCCTGTGAAACCAGTGGACCACACGGCTCAGGTACCAAGTGCCGTACCTGAAGCTCACCAGACCCCAGTACCTCGAGTCGTGTTAATTAGCGGCGCTCCGCAGAAGACTTGAAACAAGCTTGGACGGGCCGTCGATTGTATTTGATCTAATGGCATTTGCGGACATAGCCTTTTGTTTCCTCGCCCGGCACTGTCATATATGTACCTAGATAGATGTATGCTATTCCGTAGGCGACTCAACTGTCTGGTACTCTGTGCACTAATACACAGGCACAAGCAGCAGAGTTGGCGGTATGACATCTGCGTCTACGTGCATCTGCGTACATCTGTCACATCTGCGTGGCGTCCAAGACAGAACCAGCCCAAATGATACTTGACCGTTATGTATACCAACGTCTGTGCCCTAACTAGTCCTATATTGGTACATACATACAATCAAGATTTCACGATAGTATCGCTACAGTCCCTTTATTTCGCATCATGCCAACATCATCCTCACTCTCTTAACGTGAATGCGATGCTCTTCGGCCAATGTCGGCCCCGATATCGCCGCTCAGCGGGGAGAGGGGGGGGGGGGGAGCCATTCTTGTAGCCATTCTTCTTTCCTCAAACTATTTCACCGTGAACATCCCCAATCTAATCTTCTCGGCTGATGCACGTATGCCCATTACATCACAGCTCTCTTCTTGTGCCTGTTGGTTCCGGTTTCTCCATTGACACGGCCATTTCCGACCACTGTTTCGTTCAAGCTCATCTGAAGTGGCTTGGCACATACCACCCTCGAACCCATAGCCCTGGATTTGCTCTCTCTGGACCCCGAAGAAGACACTTGGCTTCCCCTCTATCACGCCCAAACCAGCGGGGCATCATGACATTCACGGTTCTTACAGACTCCCAGGTCAAGTATATCCTTGAGAACTTGACTATTGATGAATTGGATGAGTTTCGTCGTGTGCTCTCATCTGCACTACACAAGTTTTCCAACTCAACAGAAGCTGTTGATGGAGATGTCTATCAGCAGCCTCATCGCGTGACCACATTTCATTTTAGGACCAAGACAACATCGCTATACATGCCATCATGCGGACCGGAGGGTATGGGATGCAAAGGTTGGTTAGAACACGGCCCTTGTGTTGCATGACGTTCTTGCTCGTAAACTTGAAAAGGTTATACTAAGTTGTCAAAACAGTGGTCTCGCTCACTTCAGCAACCGCCATGGACGATCCGAATTTGAAGCCAATCAGGCCTACCGGCGTGGTCAACTTGTTTCATCCTGACGGAAGTCCCATGGGTCTTGTTCATGCCAGTACCCTGACAGCTTTCCGCACAGCTCTTGCATCAGCCTGCCTCCTTAATAGGCGCAACCATGTGAGGACTTTGACAGTCTTTGGCAGTGGAAGTCAAGCATATTGGCATGTGAGGCTGGCGCTTTTGATGCGTGGTAGCACTATTAAACACGTTCATATCATCAACAGAAGGTTCTCTGAGAGCGCCGGGCAGATTTTGAAGAATTTCACAATCATTCCTGCACACATCAAAGAGAGAGAAGGATGGTCGCACACTAAATTCAGTATACTGACCCCGACTTTCCATGACTTTGAGCGACTGCAAAAGGAGCAGATCCGCAGCGCCGATGTCATCTACTGCTGTACACCGTCTCGGCAAGATTTGTTCGACGCCTCCATTCTCACATCACATGAGGGTAGAAAGAAGGGTCGGTTGATTGTCGCAGTCGGAAGCTACACTCCTGAGATGCGAGAGCTTCCCGAAGGCCTGTTGCAGCTGGTGACGAAATCTCACGACAACAACCACCGTCATTTCCACAAACATGCGGATGAAGGGGGCGTCATGGTTGTAGACACGCTCGAAGGGGTGCTGAAGGAAGCTGGTGAAGTCATTGCTGCCAAGATCACCTCTCATCAGATGGTTGAGTAAGTTATACTGCTCTTGAACCCTCTATCTACCATCATTTAAGTCCTGTCCAGAAGCTGATTACCTTTAGGCTCGGTGAACTGGTCATGCTGCACCGTCTCGCTATAGAGGAATCCGAGACTGATATCACAGACGCACAAACACCAATGTCTTCTGATGTGGAATCGCTATTAGATGTCAATGATAACGCACCATCCATGTCTGCTGTGTTCAGCGAAGCGCCTCCAAGATCAGCAAGCCCGTCTGGATCCTCTTCATCGCACCATAGCCGCAAGCCTAGTTTCCCATTGCCGTTTCGAAACCGTTCTGGAGGCTCCTCCGAAACTGAAAGCAAGAAAGAAAGCAAGAAAGAAGACGGACTGTCCAGATGGCTGAGGGATGGGACTGTCGTGTATAAGAGCGTGGGGCTAGGTCTCATGGATCTCGTTGTTGGCATGCACCTCGTGGAACTCGCAAAATCGAAGAAAATTGGGACATTGATTGAAGATTTCTGAGTGTTTGAGACCGAGGCAGCCGGGCGCAATGAAGCTTGTGATGACGTGTTGAGCTCTGAATTTGTGTGCGCACTGTCAATGCTGGATGAAGTACTTGAATGGATTAGACTTTTAACGAACGACAAAACTAGACACGGTCGCCATCACTGGCATAAAAAAAGTGAAGAAATTTAGAGGTGCAAATAACGATAAGTTGGGAAGATAATAAATCTATATTCATACATAGTACATGCAACTTTATTGTGTACGTTCGTAAGAGGTGAGCTGGCAGTTCTGCAGCCAAGCTCTTGACCTGTTATCTCATTTCCCAATGCATTCCACCCAAACAAAGAAGGCCCGCCCTCAAACAGTTTTACATGCTATCCTTTCTATCGAGATTTAGTGCTCTACTCGGCGACCCAAATGGCGGCCATACCCATGCCAGTACCAACACACATGCTGGTGCTGCCGACCTTCTTCCCAGTTCGCTTCAGCTCGTACAGCAAGGTAGAAACCTGGCGAGCACCGGTGCAACCCAAGGGGTGACCGAACGCGATGGCACCACCCTTTGGATTGATTTTCTCGTGGGGGATGCCGAGCTGGTTGGCGCACCACAAGCACTGACTGGCAAAGGCTTCGTTGATCTCATATATGTCGACGTCATCGCGACCGATACCGGCAAGGTCAAGGGCCTTGGGGATGGCCTTCCATGGACCCTGGCCCATGAGAAGGGGCTTGACGCCAACAACCGCACCAGCGACGTACTTTCCAAGGATGGTCTGACCGAGCTTCTCAGCGGTGGAGCGCTTCATGAGCAGGACGGCAGCGGCGCCATCCGAGATTTGACTGGCGTTGCCGGCGTGGATGCTGCCGTCGGCGGCGAAAGCGGGCTTGATCTTGCCCAGTGACTCGGCAGTGATGCCATCTCGGACACCATCATCGCGGGCAACGGTGATCTCCTTGATCTCGCCAGACTCGGGGTCCTCAAACTTGGCCTTGAGGGGAACGATTTCGTCATTGAAGAGGCCTTCCTTTTGGGCCTTGACGGCCTTTTGGTAGGAGGAGGCGGCGAAAGCATCTTGGTCAGCACGGGAAATCTTGAGGTCCTTGGCCATGTTCTCGGACAGGACGCCCATGGGAACCTTGCAATTGGCCGATTCCTCGTTGGACTCGAGGGCCTCGGAGAACTCTGTGACGGCAGAGGGACTGGCAGATGGACGAATTAACACATGTCGGCCTCGGAAGACATGATTGCATTCTAAAGGGAACAGAAACTCACCCGTACTGAAGAGACATGCTCTCAACACCAGCACCAATGCCGACATCAATCATGCCAGCCTTGATCTGGTTGGCAATGTCAATGCACGACTGCAGACCAGACGAACACTGTCGGTTCAGGGTGCGCACAGCAGTGGTCTCAGGGAAGCCGGCGAACAGACTGGCGGCACGCATCTCAGTGGCACCGCCGCCGGGAGCGAGGACAGTGCCGACACAGATATCCTCGACGAGAGCAGGGTTGATTTGGGACCGGTCGATGATGGCCTTTAGGACACCGGCCATGATATCAGCGGCCTGGGTGTCCTTGAAGCCACCCTTTCCGCCCTTGGTGAAGGCGCTTCGGCAGCAAGCAGTGACGACGATCTACGCCATCCAAAGTCAGTAATTTCGAGGAAGAGAAAAATATGGAGTTGGCCCATTTGTAGCACGGGATATTTCTCTACTTACATCGTCCGGACGCTTTTCCAGAATCCTGGCACGGCCGCCAGCGGTAGGGTTGCCGGTGAGCTGGCCACCGATCTGAGAGAGTCTGTTGAGAGCTGTCATAGTACAAGAAGTTGTGTCAGCCAAGCGCCGCCGCTCAAACCGCAAATCTGTCCTACCAGAAGGCGCAGAATCTAGCTACTTACCACCATCCATTGTGACTGCGGTTGAGGATTGCGGGGGGGGGGTATATACGGCGGAGGCGGGACAGATAGGAAGATGGCAGGAAAGAAGATGGGAACACAAATGACAGCAAGGTAGTTAGCGTCCATGCGATTCATGGCGGGCGGACCTATATAGCCATGGCCAAGAATTCCAGTCAACCTCGGCGACAGCCGTCAGTGTGGAATCTCTGATGACAAGTAGACGAACGGCCGAGGCATCTGCAAACGTGGGGACTCTGAGGCTTTTTCTTGTCCTAGTGCGGCAACCTGGCTGGGATCAAGTGGTCAAGTGGTCCTTGGCGCCTTTCACATGCAAACATCTGAATTCGCAATGCTTGGCTTAAATCTGTTGCGAGTCGCCAGAACAGCTTACGAGGGTGTGGTGCCCCGGATTCTTTCAACTTGAGCTCTTACTTTAGTTGCGCTTGCTGGCGGACGTGCTGCCGCATGGGGAAGACTTCCGGGCGGATGCCAAAGCATTTGATGTCGGTGGGCAGAGCGCATCTTTGTTGAATCTTTGTCCTCAATAATTAGTTATACTTGATTCTCCGAGGAGCAGTACCAGCACCTGCAGACCTTAGGAGGTTCTTGCTGTTGAGGGAGGTACGAGCGGATACATTACAATATCGTTGACGTCATCTATATAATTGAAAGAACAAGCAGGAACGGATTATATTACTTGTATTAATATTATTTAGCGTTATTAAGATTCTAAATCTCTTTTCTTCTTCTTTAATTAATTCTATAATTATTTTATTATAACTTCTATAGGTTATAAGTCTAGCTTATGCTACTTTTTTAATTGTTAATCTTAGAACTCTATAAACCCTAAATCCCTCTACTAATTTAAATTTTATTAAATTCTATAACTACACTATTACTACTACTTACTCTAGCTATTATATTGCATTAAATCTATTACTGCTAATTAATTTAATTATTATTTTCTTACTTATTTTATTAAATTTATTATTTAAATATTAGTTTTAAATTAAAAGCTTTATTCCTAATCTATTTATACTATTTAGAACTTTTTAGCTTATTCTATATATAATACTAAACTCTTTTTACTTTTATCTATATATAGTGTCGACAGACCAAGGGTCTAATTTATACTCCTTTGAGTCGGTCCTATAACTAATTCACTAGTGCACTAGTATTTACATTAAAGAGGTTTAAATTCGGTTATTTAGGAGTTGTATCTAACTAGCAAAAGAGGCTACATTATATACCCTATTAGATGCCTTATATGCCTTAGGTATAGTGTTGTATTAAGGGGGAATTAAGAGGTATTAGCAACCCTAATATAAGTAGGGACTAGTGTGCAGATACAACTAATTAGCGGTTATATTTACCTATATAGGTGCTAGAATTGCACAATAGAGTTATAACAATTCTAACACTAGTAGTCTCTCTTTTTATTATATTAGTAAAGTAACTCTAATAGTTACAGTAATAATAAAATAGATTAAAGGAATAAGTAACAATAAATCTAATATCCTTCTGCATTAATTTATAGGTCTCTTTACCTAGCCTTCTACCTATATATTAGCCTTATTATTATTAATAAAGGATTTAAGAGTTTTATTTAGCGTTACTTTTATTATTAAATTAGTAATATTATCTTTACTATTAATCTAATAGATTTTGTTAATTTTACGCCTTTTATATAATTAATGTAGTACTATAATATTAATTATTAATCTCTTTTCCTTTATTATACTAAGCTTTATAAGGCATTTATATAATAAGAACGAATCTATATAGACTACTAGTAGAATTAGCAGTATTTATAGCTGCTTTATTACTATATTTAATGTAGTGCTAATAGCATATAATATATCTATACCTTACACTATACTATATAGTTCTAATGTAAGCGTGCTCCTTATAACTCTCTTGCTTTTAATAGAGCTATATATAATAATATTGCCTTTTATTATAAATTTAGTGTTCTCTTTATAAGCTCCTTTATTGCCTAGAATAATTATATATTCTATCTAGAAGCTTAAATCTTTATTATTTATAAAGGATCTATTAATAAATATATATAATTTAGTAAAGAGAAGGTCTATTAAGATATATTATAATCTATAGGTTTAGTTATTAATTTACTATTAAAGCCTCTTATTTAGTTATTTAATATTATTAATTGTAATATCTTACTGTTATATAGCAATAGAAAGGTTAAATATAGCTTTTAGTTAATAGATTATAGCAATATATACACTATAGGCTTATTGCTTAATGTACTATTGTTTCGTTAAATCTATATTAATACTAGTAGTATTAATAGGTTAAATCCTCTTGCTTTAACCTTTCTAGTGAAGAGTTAAAGTGCTATTATTAGATTTAGTTAATATATATCTATTAAAAATTAGTAGCGTTTCTGCTATTAAGCTTTACTTTAGCTTTACAGTAAAATTAGCTTTCTATAGTTTAGATTTCTTATAGTTAAAGAAGGTTCTATTACTTAGTTCTAGTGTATTATTAGTCTATATTCTAATAATTCTAAAGTAATTCTTATTGTTTAATATTAATAAGTAGAGGTTATATATTAATATAACTATACTTAAATTGTTACAGTAGTAGCAGAAGTATATAAACTACTAATATATACTTACTTTAGCGATTCTATATAGAGGCTTAATTACTTCTATTACTATATTATAGAGATATAGGTATTTAATTTAGTTAGGAAGTTATACAATAATTAATCTATTTAAATTAGTGTTAAATTATATATAAGCCTATATAATATTGTAGATCTATAAGACAATATTGTATTTTTAAAGAGATAGAGCTAGTACTATAATTAAGTGTTAACTAGCTTATTAAATTATTAAGGATTATATTAAAATTAATAATTTATTGCTATTATTATATTCTTAAATAACTAGTCTTAACTTCTTATATAGTAATATAGTTTCTTTTCCTTTAACTTCTTAAACTATATAAGATTTAAAGATATAGTTATTATATATAGTAGAGTTAAATTTAATAAATTAGAAGATATCTCTAGCTAATAGTGCATTAATTTTAGCTTAGTTAAATACCTTAAATAGAGTACCTTTTGCTATAATCTTATTGTTTTTCCTTAGTTATATAGTTAAGTTATAGTTTACTGTTTCTTTTGCAGAAAGGAAAATTTTATTGCTAAATTTATACAGCAATATATAAGTAGAATTAATATTACTATTAGAATTAAAATTATAAGAACTACTAGTAGTTAAGCTAAAAACAGTAATATATCTATTTAGTTTATTGTTAAAAGTAGAGAAATTTTATATAGAATTAATTAGAATAGAAAAAGAGTTCTTTCTTAGTTTTCTAGAACCTCTTTTCTATATTAGGTTTAGATTAATTAGTTGTTTTACCTTTAGAGGTCTTTCTCTCTTCTTTAGTAAAATAGAATTACTTTTAGGTAGAGATTCTATATTGCTTTTATTAGGTATAACGTTAAAAATAATAGAATAATTATTAAATTTATTGTTATTATAGTAGTAGAGTTTTATAATAGTTATATAAAAATAAATAAAGCTATAAGGCATTTATATAGTGCACTCCTTACTATCTATAGTAAGCAACTTATAGAGGCCTTATTAGCCTTCTTTTTTACGCTATATATATACTTCTAACTATAGAGGCAGTAAATATATAGGTATTATATTTAGGCTGTTATAGAAGGCAAGAGTATTATAAATTTATCTTTATACTAGGCACTTTTAGGCTTTATTAGTAGCTTTATATAGAATTAAAGCTTATTGTATTATAGAAAGGCTTAAAGGTAAATTATCTATTATATAGAGGTAGGAACTAAAGACTAATAATATAGGTATAAAACTGTTAAGTCTAGTAGAATTATTAACAGCTTTAATAGCTATTTAAAGCTTTTAATCCTTTATAATACTAGTATTAGTGCCTAATTTATTGTTAATAATATTATAAGCTCTTTATAATAAGCTATAGTACTATTTAACTTTACTAATGCTGTTATAGAATTTAATAGGAACTTTATTAACATTAATAAACAATATTTATATATAATAGCGGAATTTAGTAGATATAAAGTTCTTTCTAGTATTATAAACTATCTAGTTAAAAGGGCCTAGATAGGTATTAATCTAGTATTTTTTTAATATATTTTAGATATTTTATGCTTTCTACTTTTAGGGTTCTAGAAAGTAGGCTACCTAGAATAAGGTTGCAGAATTAATAATATAAAGAATAAAGCTGCTGTTTAAATATATAATATTAATAATAATTTTATAGTTAAAGTTATAGTTATCTTTTAATATAAATTAGAATTAGCTAGGTAATTTACTATTAAGTTAGCAGTAGTAGCAAACTTATATAATTCTATTAATAGCGTTATTGTTACTAATATCTTTACTTATATATTATAGAATCTTTATTAATTATTGTATAAAGGGATATCTAAATTAACAATAAAGTTAATAGATTTACTTTTTTAATAAAAAGAATATAGCTGCTTCTATAGCTTCTAGAGTCTACTATAGATATCTCTATTTCTAGATAATAGAAACCTTTTAATTACTTTAAATTAGTACGTTTTTAAGGTTATTAAGCTTTATATATATTTTATCTATATTATTAATACTATATAGAAATAAGGTGCTTATATTAATTATATAGAATATAATTAGGCTAAAGACTATTAAAACTATAATAAAGCCTATTAAAGTTGCTAATTCTACGCTAAATGTAATTATATAGTGTTAATTAGATAGATTTATCTTTAATAAAGGCATTTTCTTTACTAGTGCCTATACTTAGTTAATTCTAGCTATTAATACTTCTGCTACTTTAGTGTTAAGTAAGATACCTCTAAATATCTTACTAGAATAACGTTCTTCTAATATATAAGATAATAAATATAATAAGAGATCTATAGGATTTAATTAATCTTCTATAAATAGGTCTTTCTTATATAGAGTATACTAGTAGGCTTCTTCCTTAAGGTTTTAGAAGATAGCTTTATTATTTATAGTTGCAGTATTAATAAAGAATTATATAATTATTAGCTAAAGAGCTTTTCCTTTATTAGCTATATTAAATTCTTTAATAAATGCTTTACTTATATTCTAAGAATTATTAAAACTGTTATTCTATATAGGTTTACTTAATCCTTTATATACCTATAAATAGGCTTTAAATTTACTGTTTAAAGGAGAGGTTCTATACTTCTTATTATTCTACTATCTTTACTGTACTTCTTAATACTCTTTTTTACTGTACTTTATTAACTAATATTCTTCTTTTCTATAAATAAAGTAGCGTTATTTTTAGGTCTTACTTCTGCTATAGCTAAGGTCTTTTAAACGTTAATATTAATAGTCTATATAGAGAGCTTTATTATTAATATTAAGTTAGTTAAATTTAATATAGAATTAGCTAATTTCCTTCTATACTTCTATAATACTAATTAACTTTTATAGGTTACTAATAAGCTCTTAGAATGTTATATTAGTTATAAATTTAGCTTAGCTATATTTAGGGATGCCTTTAACTGCTTAAAGAATCTACTTAATAAGTTTAGAATTATTTATAAGAGAGTTAAAAAGGCTATTATAAATATCTTAAAGGTTCTAGATTATTATATTAAGGCAGTTAAGTATAGATTTATTAAGGTTCTTAGCAATTATATTATATAATATAATACTGTTCTATCTTTAACAATAGAACTACTTATTAGTTAAGGTCTTAAAGTATTATTTAATAATTTTAACTATTTAGTTAAAGGTATAATTTATCCTTATATTTATTGCAATTATTATAAGGTAGAATTTATATACTTTACCTATTAGTATTACTAAAAATACCTTTATTATTACTAGTTCTAAGAAATTAAGTTGTTAATATAGGTCTTTAAGGATAACTACTTTTAGTATAATAAAATTAAATATATTGCTGCTATATTTATTGCTTTCCTTATAGATCTTTATAAGGTTAAGGACTTTCTTTATATTAGTCTAAAAAGAATCTATTATAAAAGGAAGTAATAGTTATACTACTAAAAGCAGAAGAAATCTTATATTCTATAGTAAAGAGAGAGAAAGTAGTATTTCTATTAATATACCTATTAGATTGCTAGGTATACTTAACAAAAGTAATAGAGAGAGTGCTAAAGGTATAGAGAAAGAGTTCTATAAAGAAGATTAAGGCTTCTTTACTGTAGATATAAGTTCTATATCTAGGTATAGATTTAAGTAGAATTTACTTAATACTATTTATTTATTAATCTCTTCTTTTAGCTATATAGATTGTTTCTCTTTCTATAGTACTCTTTTAAGGGAATTAGTAATTTAGCTGCTACTTCTGCCTATATAGACTCTATATTTATATAGTAAATTATATAATGCTTTAATAATTAGAGTAAAAGCTCTTTAAAATAGGTCTTTATTTTAGTTATAGAAGTTAAATTTAAAGTTCTTCTATTATTCTTAATCTCTAAATCTTTAATCTTTATAAAGGTTAATTATAAAAGTAATTCTATTGTTTAAATTAGTAGTAGTAGTAGTTTCTAGGTTAATTTTATATATTAAGTTCTAATCTATTAATAGAAGTTTTTAATACTTTTAAAGTTATTCTAAAAGCTTATTAGGTTATAGTTATTACTTAAATTCTTATAAATCTACTTAAGGTTATTGTAAACTTATTATATTAAATAAGATTAAGTAGTATAAAAAGAGAAAGTAGTTATAATAGAATTAGTATAAAGATAAAGGGATTTAGCTAGCTTCTAGCTAAGTTCTAAGATAGTTAAAGGAGTTAAATCCTATAGCATTAGCCGCTAAGGGTTCTAGCTAGTAATTTAATTCTTTAGGAGTTTAATATTAACAATTAGTTAAACTAAAACGTTATTATAAGTAAATATAACTTAGTAACTAAGTAATTATAAAGATATCTCTTCCTTTAGCACGCTTTACTAGTTATATTAGCTGCTAAGGGTTCTAGCTAACAGTATTATATCTCTTCTTGCTAAATCTAGTTAATCTATAGTTAGTTATGCTAATCTCTTTAGTTGTACTAAAGACTCCTAGTTAAGCAACTACTAATTAGTGTTAATAGACTAAGGGTTTAATTTATACTCCTTTAAGTTAGTTCTATAACTAATTTACTAATACACTAGTATTTACATTAAAGAGGTTTAAATTTAGTTATTTAGGAGTTATATTTAACTAGCAAAAGAGGCTATATTATATACCCTATTAGATGCCTTATATACCTTAGGTATAGTGTTGTATTAAGGGGGAATTAAGGGGTATTAGCGACCCTGATGTAAGTAGGGACTAGTGTGCGGATGCAACCAATCAGTAGTTGTATCTACCCACGCAGGTGCCGGAATCGCACGATGGAGTCATAACGATTCCAACATATAGAATACTATTAAGATATCTATTAAAATAAAAATTAATTCTACTTTATTCCTTAAGCTTAAAGCTAATAGTAGAAACTATTTTATTTAGTAAAGAACCTAAATATAAGCATTTAACTTTATTTTATTAGATAATATTATACTTAAAAAATAAACCTATTCTACTATAGTAGCTAACTAACTTACTTTTAATAAATAAGATCTAAAGGCAATAATTATATTAATAAGCTCTATTTATTTTAATCTTAGTCTATTTATTATTAGTTATAATACACTTTTAACTATAATGAAGATTTGCCCGCACCCCGACAGCGACGCGGAACCGGCCCTAAAATCGACTAAACTTTAATAAAAACATTTACTAAACCTATTTAGGCCTCTCTATAATAGCGTATTGCTCCTAGAGCGCTAGCGTAAAGAAGGCAGTCCTAATAGTAGTTAATAAAGAGAAAAGAGAGCTTACCTAGAGCTACTACTACCCTTAAGTAAGTGCAAAAGCCTTTACTATAGAGAAGCAGCTTAATACTAAGTTGCCTTAAGGAAGAGATTAAGTACTAGATTATCTATAGAAGTTCTACTTAGAGATTGCTAGAATTATTCTAGCTGTAGCGCTTCTAGATATATAGAAAGTACTGCTAAAAGTATATAATGCAGAAAAGGCTAGGTTTAGGCATACTACTACCTATAACTTATTAATACTAATTATAACTAAAAACCTTAAAAGAGTAGTTAAAAAAGCAGTTAAAAAGACCCTTTAGGCTAGCGCTAAAGGGAATTTAACCTAGGTAAATATTACAGCCTATAATATAATGCTAGCAATAACTATAACTACTAGCTGCTTAAGCACCTTCTTAGTCTCTCTATAATAGTACTATAAAATAATTATTTAAAGAGATATAATCTTTAAGCTCTTAAAAAATAGAAGCTTAACTAAGATAGTTAAAGCAGTTAACTATACTACTAAGTAAGGCACTACTGTAGCAGTAAGATACTTATACAGTAAAGATATAGTTATTATATTTAAAGAGATAGCTAAGCTATATAAAGAGGAATAAAGTTAGCTTAAAGCCTCCTTTAGCTAAAGAGTAGCTCTATAGCGTAAAATCTATAGTATTATTATTAAGAATTTCTTAACTTACTATACTATAGAAATAGTAAAAGAAGAAATTATATAAAACTTAAAAATAGAAAACAGCTTAGGTATTACTAAGGTAATAGTTTAGAAACTAAAGGGAACTATAATAAAAGCCCTTTTAATTATTAAACTAAATAGTATAGAGGTAGCTAACTGCTTATACTAAGTAGAGGCTATCTATATAGCTAAGATATTTAAAGTTAAACTATACAATAAAGTACTTTACCTTAAGCAATACTTCTACTGCTATAGGTTTAGCTATATTATAAGATTCTATAAAAAAACCCCTTAGTGTAGCTACTATAGTGCTAGCTAATATAAAGATAAAGAAAATATATATTTAACTAAATAGAGTTATATATAAAAATAGTGCCCTAACTGCTATAAAGCCTACTTAGCTTAGTTCTACCTCTACTTAGTAGCTAAAGAATATTAGAATAAAGCAAAAGAAGTATATAGCAATAGGCTCTTTAAGTTTACTAACTATAAGTAGCTTACTCTAAAGCTAAACTATAGCTATAGGCATTAAGCTAATAAATTACTATTCTAAGAGGCCTTCTTAAGGAAGAGAAAGTCTAAAAGACCTCTAAAAAGTAAGAATAAGTAAATATCTCTATTATACCCCTTTAGCTAAGGTATTATACTTTTCTTAAGCTAATAGGCTAAGGCTAGTATACTTTAGACTAACACTACTATACCTTTATCCTTAGCTTTAAACTCTATATACTAATAGTTATATACTAGAATATATAGAAGAGATTAACGCTAATATAGCTAGCTTTAACCTACTAGAATAATATAGATATAGTAGTGCTGCAGAAGCTAGCTAGAACTAGCTAGTTTCCCTTTAACCTAAGCTTAAAATAGTTCTAGCTAGTAGTATATAGAGGCTATATAGTAGTATATATTAATAAATAGTATAGTTCTAAGAAGTAGGCAGCCTAGAATAGAATAGACTAGTATAGTATTTAATTAGAAAGCACTAAGATTTACTCTATTTACTTACTACTATATAAGAGGGATTAAGCTACCTCTTTTACTAACTTTAGCTTAGCTTACTCTAGAACCTAAAGTGTCTTTATAGGTAACTTTAACTAGCACTACTTAATATAAAATAAAGTAAATAGAACATTACTAAGCTGCAACACTATACTTATATTTATAATATAGTAGTAGCTTAGCTTTACTATACTTTAGGGTAAGGTTACTTAAAGAGTATAAAGAAAAAGAAATAATATAATAAACTACACTTAAGTAACTTACAACCTAAAGATTAAATATATTAGCTTAGCCTCTTTAGCTAGCTTTAACTATATACTATAGATAGTTAGAGTTAAGTTAAACCTAAGCCCTAAAGACAATAGACTAGTAATATACCTATAGTTCTTTATAGATAAAGATATTGTTTAAGCTAAAGCTAATAACTGCCTTTAAGCTAGTTATACTACAGCACCTATATAGACTTACACTAAAATTAATGCCTATATATAGTAGCTAATAGATTAACTCTAAGTAATTATAAATATTATAGCTCTAAAGAAGCTCTAAAGCGCCTTTAGACAGCTACTATAGTAGAACTAGTAAGCTTATAAAGTAAAAAGAGAAGCTAATATAGCCTTAAAATAATAGTACACTAATAGAACTAATAACAACTAGTAGCTTACTACTAAGGTAGTAGCGTTTTAAGATTAAGTTATAAAAGAGAAATAGAGAAAAGCCTAAAGGAATACTATTAATAGAGCTAAATTCTACTGCAGCAACCTTTAGAGCCTTAAAAGATAAGCTAAGCTATATAGCAGCCTCTCTCTAGAAACTAGCTAGGTACTAATGCTAGTTTATATAGTAAATAGCACTATAGTTATAGCTATAATATATATAGAGAAAGCTACTACCTTTACTAAGAGATTCTTTCTAGAGTTTAAGGCTAACTTAACTAATATTTTAAACCTATAATTTCTCTACCTTAATGCTGCCTTATTTCTACTAAAGGACTACTTTACAAAAGACAATATAAAGAATACACTATATAATATAGTAAGCTAGAAGGCACTAGAAGACAATAAGCTACTAGCTAGCTTCCTAAAAGCCTATAGGCTGCCTATAAGGAAGACCTTAATACACCTACTTAATATTAACTACTAGCTTAGCTACTACTTAGCTCTCTTCTAAAAAGCAAGAGTTATAGTACTTAAGAAGCCTAAAAAGCTTCTAAAAGACCTCTAAAAGGTAAAAGAGTAAAAACCTATCTTTTTACTTAATATTATAAAGAAAGTACTAGAAGCAGCAGTAGTGCAGCAGCTTACCTATACTACTAAGGAAAGATTGCTTCTACTAGAGCTTTAGATAGGCAATAGAGTAAATAGGTCTACTAAAGTAGCTCTTAGTATACTTATAGAGGTTGTTTATATAGCTTAGCACTATAGTAGAACTGCTTTACTATTGCAGCTAGATATCTTTACAGCCTTTAATATAGTTAGCTACACTAAATTAGTCTATATATTAGTTTAAGTAGAACTTCTAAGCTAAATAGCAGCCTAGATCTATAGCTTTACTACCTTAAGGTTAGTATACCTTTACTTTACTAAAGAAACTATAGAGAAGCTAGCTATACCTATAGAGGTACTATAGAGGTTCTCTATCTTCTTTATTCTTTTCTTACTATATATTATACCTCTATATAAAAAACTTAAAGAAGTAAATACTACTATTACACTAAAGTTCTTTAATAATACTAACATTATTATATATAGAAAAAGTATAGTAAAGACCTAAGAGCAGCTTAAGCGCACTTAAGTAATCTATAAGGAATAGTTAAAAGAGTTTAGCCTTTAATTTAACTTAATAAAGAGTAAGCTCTTATACTTTACTAAAGGCTATAGATTAAATATAACGCTAGTTTAGCTTAGTACTACAATAATTTAGCTTATATAGTTAGTAAGGTTCCTTAGTGTATAGATCTTTAGAAAACTACAATAGAAAGCCTATTTAGCTAAGGTTAAGGTAAAGCTAAAGTAGTAGCAGCTTACTCTTACTACACTAGCAGCTTTAATATAAAGATACTAGTTTAGAGAAGCTTAACTAATATATATATAAGTTATTTAGAATATAGTTGCCTATAGAGTAAGTATATACTATACTTTAACCTAAAGTAGAGAGAAACTATATAGTATAGCTAAAGCTCTTATTAAAGAATAGCTTACTTACTTATATAAGGTCCTTAGAGCCTATAAAGCTACTTTATAGGCCCTAGCTAAAATAGAGGTAGTAATCCCTCCCTTAAACCTCTACTTAAACTATAGAGCCTATAAATTTAAGGAAAGAATTAAATAGAATAGTATAGCAAACTAAATACATTAGGTATTGTTAAAAATAAGCTACCCTGTATAGCCTATTTTTATGCCTACTAGTTGCTCTATCACGTGACCCTCATTAGGTCTTGTTACGTTGATTTTTGGTAGAGATATCGTTGTTACTAGATGCAAACATCTAGATTTAACTAAGGCAAAGTTGCCTAACCTATAGTTAACTTTAACTGCGATTTTCTCCACAACTAGCAATAGTAGAAATTCAAGAAGTATACTATTTAAAAGCTAAGAATTAGGGCTATCTAATAGTATAATTGTTAGATAGAGTTGCTTATAAGGGTTGCTTGTTATTAGTGGAATTTATTAAATTGTGCATATAGGCGTCTCGTTTATATAGCCGTAAGTCGATTTTTTTATTTTTATATAGTAAATCTTTTTGCGGAAATTATAAAGTAGCCTATAAGCCTCTTCTAGCAACTACAGCCTGCTAATATAGTTAGTAGGTCTATAAGGGACTAGAAAGATTTAAGATCCTACCCTTACTAACTTGTTCGTTATAGCGCTCTTAATATAAAGATACTACTATTACAGTTATCTATTGCCTCTACGTAATCTATACTATACACTACAGCTTAATTTAGGCTGCTGCTGCTTCCACTACGTAATAATTGCTAGGAGCAATTACAGGTGCTAAATCTAAGAGACCACTACCCTCTTAGATATCTAGTTCTGTAATCCCTATTATTTTCAATAGGTTATAAGCCCGGAAGACCTATCTGCAAGCTGTTAGCCCGCTGAAATCTACTATTATGTACTGTATTACCCACTAGAAGCTATATTAAGACCTGCGCTAGCAGCTATTGCTGCTATTAGTAGCTTGCTAGAAGCTATTAATACCTGCTGCACATATATCGCCAGCCACTATACTAGTGTTTTCTTTCTGCCTACCCTGTGCCTTCTGCACTCTATGCACCCTATATATACACACTTTTAAAGCTATTCTTAATAGCTAGGTTCTATTGTTACGCAACATTAATATATATATATCTGCACACATTACATTCGCACTGCAAATTGTTTTATTAGGCACTACTTAATTAATTATTTCCATTAAGAAATAAGCTTAGCGCTGCATTACATCGCTTGTTGTTGTTATATTGTGCACCCTGTGCACCTCTGTTAGTAGCTATACTACAATTTGTAGTGCACGCCTAACAGCTCTTGTTGCTGTTAAATATTCCTGTGTTTTCGGTCGCAGAATCAATTTGTGTAGTAATCCCACCGGTTGGGATTTTAAAGTAAGAATTAGCTAGATATCCCTAAATTAGCTGTGCCTAGGTCTCCACTGATTTGTTGGAACCTAATTGGAGAAGAATCTCCTAAATTTTTTAGCTAAAAATAGCTAGGACCTATGTTTTATGCCCCTTACAACCGCTTATCAATCTAGTCTGCTATATAAATTGTATATATATATAGATCGCGATACAACGCAGCTTTTAGAGCCCGTTATACCTGTTACGAAAGAAATTGGAGAAAAATCTCAGTATAATTTCTGAAAATATAGGGCACTTTAAGCCTATATTTAGTAAGAATTATTACTGTTATTTACTACTATTTCCACTGTAATTTAGGCTATAATTAGCTATAAAGAGCGTTAAATTAGCTATTAAAACCCTTAAAAATAGCACTAAAAGGAATAGGTAAGGGAAAGAGCATAAGCCCTAAACGGGGTAGTGGTTCTAGTACACTAGCTACAGCTGCTGCTACTAGCTTTCCTGGTCTAGCTAGATCCCCCCCTTAGCTAGTAGATTCCTCTTCTAATAAAGAAGATTATACAGCTAAGAAGGCTCTAAAAGAAGCTAGATTGGCTTCTAAAAGAGTAGTGCAAGTCTATAATGTTTAAGCTAATCTAAAAGCTTAAATAGATAAGCAACAAGAGACCCTAAATAGATTTATTAAGTATAGTAAAGCAAAATAAAGCTAAAATAAAGGTAATATAGCTAATTTACTAAGTAAATTAGATACTATAATTACATCTATAGGTAATCTCTCTATAGGGTCTCCCTCTAAGGTAGTAGATCCTATTACTTCTAAAAGAGCTTCTAAAGTCTCTTTTAAAGCCCCTAAACCTTCTAGTTCTAATAGTGCTACTTTTCTGCCTACTTTTAATGAAGGCACTATAAAAGAGCTAAATAAGAAGGTCCACTTAATTCTAGAGGCTGCTAAGCTAAAAGGCCCTAAAAATTTTAAACAGTAGAAGTAAGCTTTAACTATTTAATTTAGGGCCCTAGGATTCCCTTAATTTATTAATAATTCTAGTATAGCTAGTACATTAGTAGATTTAGAGCAAGCTATTATCCTTATAATTATAAGAGATAGTTACTAATCTAGACCTTAAGCTGCTATAAGCTGGCATAAGTCCCCTGTAGATGCCTATAACGTTCTAGTTAGGCAGTATTTGTAGAGTGCTGAAATACAATATAGTACGCTATATACTAGTTATTACAACTTATCGTTTTCGAACTATAAGGGATCTTTAGAGGCCTTTAATGCTAAATTTAATAATTTACTAGCTAGATTACAGCTCTATAGTGTAGCTATTAATTCTATTGACTAGGTAAATCATTATATTGATGCTTTAAAGAAGACCTTCCCTAGCTAGGCTGAAAGGCAGCGATATTCTATTAGAGCTGCTAGAGCACAAGGTCTATCTGTAAAAATACTGAATTTACAGTTCCTTATAGCTGATTTATTAGAAGAATAAAGAGATAAAAGCTCCTCTATATCTAAAGCTCTTAGTTATAAGGCTTCTAATAGTTCTAATAATAATAAGGCTAATTAAGGAAAGAATCCTCCTAATTAGAAGAAGAATTCTAACGATTCTAATTCTAATGATTCTAATACCTCTAAAGATACAGATAAAGCCTCTAAGAATAAGAAGAAGTAGAAGGGCCGAAGAAGAAGTAACAAAAACTCTGGGAATAAGGATGGAGAAGCTGCTTTTGCTATAGGTTGTTATAACCTATCTACTAGCAACCAGGATACTATAGATTCCGATAGTGAATCTAGCAGTTCTAGTAGTAATGATTCTTACGATTTAGATACAGAATCCACTACTAGTGATACTAGTACTACTAGTAATAATACCCCTTCTTTTAACTATTCTAATAGAATAATTAAAAACTCCTTACTATACAATACAGGTTCTACCTGTTATATAGTTAACAATAAGGCATTTTTTAGGACTTTTAAGCCTATAAAAAAGGGTAAAACCGCGCCTATTGCTACTGGAGAAGGTCCTATTTATCCTAAAGGACAGGGAACTACTGTATTCTAGGTACTAGTTAGTACAAATCCAGCTAAATACAGGCCTTTAGCTCTAAAGGATGCTCTGTATTGCCTAGGTTTAGATACCAACCTAATTAGTAGTCTAAAGCACTATTTAATAGGGGGCACTCTCCTTAGAAATCAGCTATTTCTAGCTGATAGAAGCTGCTGTAGGCTTCTAAATCCCAAAAAGCATGGTTTCTTCTTACAGCTTAAGGGGCAAGAGACCCCTAGAGTGTGTAAAAACCACGCTAATCTCTCTTATATGGGATTTCTAGCTAGCAATAGTTATAATGGCGGTTATAATGTTAGTTATCCTATAGAGGTTCAAATCTGTTACGGGATAATCCTACAGACCTGCAGGTCACTAGTGCACGTAACCGCAATTATGTATAAGTAGTTAGAAGCAACACTTAGGTAGTTAGATTAAACAATTAACTATTATTCACTAGAACACTATTGCTAAATACTTCTTATAGAAGCTCTTATAACTCCTCTTATAATTTATTGTATAACCTATTAAATCTAATAACCTATTGTTGCTTCTAATAAACCTATATTAGATTCTACTGTAATAAGTAGTAGCAATTACTTCTAATTGTTGCTAACTCTTCTTAAGCTTAAAAAGCTAAAATTATAATATTTAAGATAAAGTAACTTTAGAAGGAGCTTAGTAGAAGAAATTATATTTCTTTTACTAATAAAGAACTTAAAACTATATACTAATTCTATAAATTTTACTGCTAAAATCTAGATTTCTAGATTTAAAAAAGGGATTTTATACCTTAAGAGAAAAAAAGCTTACTACTTTATCTTACTTACTATAAATTTATTAATAAATAGCTTAAATTATATAACTAACTTAAGCTAGTAAAACTACCTTCTTACTAGAATACTATTAATACTTCTATAGTATAGTAGGTATAGAGATAGATTAATAGAATTATTAATAAAGCTAAATCTACTAAACTCCTTATAGATTTACTAACAGTAATACTAAAAGAAAAAGCTAAAGCTAGATTATCTAGATCTAATAGCTTAAAAGATACTATCTATAAAGCTAGTACTAGTTTTACCTAGAATATTAAAGGAAAGTAAGTATAGAGATCTAGATTTATACTACTTACTAAAGACCTAGATCTATTAAATATACCTTAAACTACTAGAAAGAACTTACTAATTAAAGAACTAGCTAAAATCTTACTACTTTTATAGGCTTACTAAAGGTTTTATACCTTTAGGCTAAAGTATAAAGTAAAAAAAGCAGTAAATCTACTTAAAAAAAAGAACCCTTTACTAGAATAGCTTATAGGTTTTTCTATAGAAATTAATAGGTAAATTAGTAGAATTAAAGAAGAATTAATTAATAAAATTAGTAAATTATAGAGAGAATTAAATAATAAAATTACTACTCTTTAAATAGAGCAATAATACTTAGCTTAAAAGATAAAAACTATACTTAAGCCTTAGAATAAATACAATAGATAATACTATATCTAATAAGGCTTTTAGCTTAAGGATTATAGATAAAGGGCTTTTAATTCTTACTTACTCTTAAAAGATAACTAAAACTAAAAGTAAGGTTAAAAGTAACCTTTAGGTAAAGGAAACTATATAATATAGAGATACTTTAAATACTTTAGTACTTTTCTAAAAGAATAAAAGCTACTATAATTTCTAAAGAATCTATTAAAGTAATACTATAATAGTAAGGCTAAGAAGAGCTAAAATACTAAAAAAGACTAAAATTAAGTATTTAGTAACTTTAAATATTAGTATATAAATTAATAAGCACTATACTATATTAGAAACAATAATCTTTAGCTAAATTTAGTAAATAAAAGGTTAAATTTACATTAAAAATAGAATAACTAAAGTAATATATAGTTTTAAACCCTTAAGGAATAGATAAATTCTATATAGAAGATTACTAATATTAGTTACTTTAAACCCTTTAATAATAGAAATATCTATAAGCTAATTTTATATAAAAGAAAGTACACTATTTTCTATAATATAAAGCTATAGATCTAAGCTATTAAAGACTACTATAGCTATAGTATAATTAACGCCTAGGAAGCTATTTATATTAAGCTTTAAACTCTCTTTAAAAGGAATATATTAATATAGTATAGGTAGTATCTAGATTACTATAAAAAAACAGCTATTTTTAGTAGTTTAAACTCTATTTATACTGCTATTTATAAAGAATTTAGTATATAGATCTAGAATGCAATAATATAGCTAAATTTAGCTAAGTTTATAGAGTAAAATATAATTAAAGAAAAATTATTTAGGGAATTTACCTCTAGAGTATTCTAATATATCTATATAAATAGTAAAACTATTAATCTTTAGCTTCTTTTAAGACTCTATTATAAGCTATATTTAGGATTATAATAGCTATACCTAATTTTAATAGTAAAAGACCTAAGATTTATATATATTACTATAGTAAATAATTAGGTTAAGAATCTATAAGAATACCTTAAGGATTTAAGAAAACAATAAAAATTAAAAGACTATAAGGAAGATATTAATACTTACTATACTTAAAGTAAATTTAATAGTAAGAACTTTAAAAACAATAAGGTAGCTTAAGGTAACTAAATAAACTAAAATAAAAGTAATAATTAATTTTAGTTCTAACCTCTATTCTATAAAAATTACTAGAATAATTATTCTTAGTACCTACTATAAAACTAAAGGAATTAGCTGCTAAGAGAGCAGTAGCTCTAGCTTTAGTAGAACTAAGATTTAGAGATTAGCTAGAATTATTAGCTAAAGCTATAGTATTCTTAGCAGCTTTAACGTTTCTAATAATAGAGCTTACTATAGAATAATAAGAAATATACCTATATAATAACGTTTAAGGATAAATCTAACTAGAAAGACTATAAGAAGTACCTTAAAAGCTATAAATACTAGCTAATAGAAGAAGAAGAAATAGTTAATACTAAAGAACTACTAATTAGCCTAAAATCTAACTTTATTAAAACCTATTTTACTAAAAGTAAAGAAAAGTAAAAGAAAAAGGTTTAAATAAAGGTAAACTAAAAGAATTTATAAGGAATCTAGATAGAGTAAGTAGTTAAAGCAGTTATAAAGCTATAGCTTATTAAATCTAGTATTTTAAAGTTAAATTTCTTTCTAAAGATTTCTATTTAATTCTATAATAAAGAACTATTATATTAGATCTACCTAGATACTAAAACCTCTTTAGTGCTAGTTAATAAAGTATAGTTAACTTAGTTTAGTTAAAATATAAAATAGGTAAAAATAGAGCTAAAACTAGTTACTAGAGTGTAATTATTCTTCTATATCTCTAAGACAGCTACATTTAACTTCTATATTCCTAGATCTATATATAGTGTACCTATAACTAGCTATTTTATAGTTACAGCTAATATAATAAGTAACTTAAGGCTAAAGCTCCTTCTAGAATTAACCTTTCTCTATAATTATAGTGTTAAAATTAATTTTATCTGCTCTAAGGCTATTATTAAATCTATTTATAATATAGTTATAAAAATAGGTATCTTTTAACTAATTTTAAAGATTTTATATTAGAATATAATAGTAGTATAAGCTATAATAATTCTACTAAAATTGTAGAAGTATATTCTAGTTAAATAGAAGGAGGTATTAGCTAATAAGAAGGCTACTGCCTACTATATATACTTAAAATCTAACCTTATTCTAGATATATTACTTAGTATAACTAACTAGAAATAAATAATAGCTTATAACTATTTAGATAAATTTATTATAATTTAAAAAAATTAAAAGGTTGCTTATCTTTAGTATAATAAAGAGCTTAAGGCTAACTATATAATTATAAACCTATTTAATTTATATATATATTTTTCTAAGGATATTGCACTTAATAATAGTCTATTGCCTATAGAAGATTATAAGTTCTAGAAAGAAGGTAATAGTAGTAGATTTAACCTTAAGAAAGTTAATAATAGTATCTCTATATATAGAATCTCTTATTCTAAGAATATACTATATATTTACAATAAATATAAGGTTAAGGTAGAAAACTTAAACTTAAATATTACAACTAAGCTTATTAACTTAATAAATAAATACAATATTTATTATAATAAAGGTATTATTTCTATACCTAAAGACTAGTATATAAGAGTAGATCTAGTAGATAGATAGTAGAAGTAACTAAAACTTATTTAAATCTACCTACTAGAAGCTAAAGATAAAGCTAAACTAGATAAGGTTTATAATAAGCTATATTTAAGTAGAAAGATATTATATTTAAACAACTTAGCAGCTATAGCCTACTTAGCTTTTATAGTGTAGATTAAAACCCTAATAAAAAGAAAAGAATAAGTTATAGTTAATATAAAGCTACTTAATAGTGTAGTAATACTAAATATATACTCTTTACTAGATTAATTAAATATTATAGCAAATATATATAGTAAAAAGATATTTTTACTCTTTAATATATTAGGGTTTTTTTACTAGCTTTCTATAAAATAAGAACATTAATCTTATATAGTAGTAATATTAAAATAAGAATTAAAAGCATTAAATATAGCACTTATAAGCTTTAAGAATATATTAGCTTTTGCTTAATAGTATATAGACTAATTATTTTAAAAGCATTAATATTTTATATAAATCTATATTAATAATATTATTATATTCTTTAACTCTACTAAGAACTACCTTATATACTTTAATATAGTTTTATTAATCCTAAAAAAAAATAAGTTAATAATAGCTATAAAGAAGTTATTTATAAACTACTTAGCTATTTAGCTGTTAGGTTTTATTGTTAATAGTAATAGAATTACTAATATAAATAATAGGCTAAAAGCTTTTTAAAAACTTAAGTTTCTAGTAAATCTTATAAATCTAAAGACCTTTATTAATATAGCTAGCTTTTTATAGAAAAGTATTCTATAGTTTAATATATAAATTTACTTACTATAGAAATAAAAAACTACTTTACTATAAAAGCTTTATAAAAAAAGCTTAGCTAATAGTTTACCTAAACTAATACACTAAAAGAAAGCTTAAGAAGTAACGTTTTTACTAAAACCTAAGAAAAAAAAGGTATTTTAAGAGGTAAAAGTATACCTTAATAAAAATACTGTTTTATAGCACTATAACCTTAGTAAGTATTTATTCTTTAAAGTTAACACTTATAAAGAAGAATTTAGGCTCTTTATCTTTTAGCTTATAGGTAAATAGAATAGTTACAGTATACCTAGTAAAGATATTAAAAGCAACTAACTATAGCTAATTCTTTTTCTCTTAAGATATACTTTTAACCTAAAGAAACATTATAGATTAACTAAGGTAGAGGTAGCTATAATTATATAAAGTGTTTAAAAGCTATAGAAAATAGTTTAATTTAACTACTATACTATTAATATTATTATAGACTACTTATTAGCAAAAGAGATTATTAAATACACCTTACTTACTACAATAGATCTAAATAAAGCTAACCTAAAATTAGCTAAAGTAGCTAATTATTTATTGTAATTTAACCTAAGAGTTTTCTATATACTAGAAGTACTAAATATAGTGCTAAATATACTCTTTAGGTTATTAGTTATAGTTTTATACTAAAAGAAGGCTTATAACAGTAAATTTAATAAGCTTAATATAAGTATATTTTTTGCTAAAGAATATAGTGCTATAGTAGTATTAAATAAAGGTTTAAAAGAGAAAATTATTTAAGGCTATAGTTTTAATCTAAAGCTTAGTAGAATTATAGAAAGTATTAAGAACTTTTATAAAAAGTAAAATTAGTAAAATTAATAATAAAGGCTAAGGATTCTGCTATATAGATAAACCCTATAAAACAATAGACTTTTATACTATTATAATAGAAAAGGCTTATTCTAACTATATATACCTATAAAGGTTGTAGAATTTATCCTTAAAATAGTTTATAATAATTAGAACTATTTTAGCGCCTATAGAATAGCAGTAGAATTATAGGCAGTTTACTTTCTATAGATATATAAGTAGATTTAAACCTATATTGCTTACTACTATATCTATAAAGAAAATATAATTAACTGCAGTAAGCTACTAAAGGAATTAAGGTTATTAGAGTTAGTTCTAACTCCTTTCTATATAATTTTGCTTAATTTTATTATTAATATACTTAAAGTTAGCTTAATAAACACTCTATAGTAAAAAGATAGATATAGCTTCTATAATTTACTATATCTAGTAAATTACCTATTTAGTAAGTAAATAATCCTTATACCTAAGTATATAATATATATAGTAGAAATTTAGGTAGAACTACTCTTATAGATACTATATTTATTAGACTAAAGCCTTCCTAAGTAGATTATAAGTAACTAAGATCTAAAGTTTATTTTTAACGTTTAAAGAAGTATATTTACTTAAATTAGAAGTAAATTGCTTATAGCTATAGCTTACTACCTATAAATAGATAGAATAGCTAAATAGAAGAATTAAATAGTTATTATTACTGTTTAATACTATATAGTTATAAATCTAGATACACTATAGACTATAATACTTCTAGTACTATAGCACTAACTTAATAATATAGTAGCAGCTAGTATAAGGATTTCCTTTAATAAACTTATATATAGTTTCTAACTAGCTACTATTATTAATTTAATCTAATTAGATAACGTTCCTAGCAATAGAATAGATATAAGCAATATAGCTATACTTTAAAAGCTATATTAGCAAAAGGTAGAAATAGCTATTAGTATAGTAAATGCCTTAAGTAAGATTAAATATAACGCTTAGTATAAGCCTATTAACATTAAAGTAGAGAATATAGTCTACCTATAATTACACTAAGGATATATACTTCTAGAAAAGCTAAAAAAGAAATAGTCTCCTTAATAAATAAGGCTATATAAGGTTCTTATAAAAGTAAGCTTATTATTATTTTGCCTAGATTTCCTACTAGATTTATATATATATTTAGTAGTATTAATAGCTTACCTTTAGAAGCTAAGATAAAGTAAAGACCCTTTTAACTAAAAAAAGCAACTACTACTGCTAATTGCAATAGAAGGGTTTAGTATAGAGAACTATTAGGAAATTAAGCAAATTTATACCTATTAAATCTAATATTTCTGCAGTAGATTAAGTAAGCTATATCTAGAATTCCTTATATAATAGAAAGAGTTCTTTACTAAAGATAACTAATAGATTGCTAAAGATAAGCTTAAAGTTAATACTTTTAAAATTATAAATAAATATTTATAGAAACACTTTATAAATTAAGAAGAAGAGTATTAGTGTTATTAAAAGAGTAATATAGCTTACTAAAAAGCCCTAAATTAGCTAGCAGAAGCTTACTACTAACTCTTTTCCTTATAAGTCTTAATTTCCTTTATTATATAATAGATTGTTTAAATCTCTTAGTATCTTTTTCCTTATATCCTTATTTATTATTATTAAAACTATTAAAATTAACCTATATTATAGAATTATAGGAGGTTAAAAAGAAAATACCTATAAATCTATATACTATTGTTTTAACCTACTTTTCCTGTAAATTTACCTTTACTTTTACGAATTTTTACGCTTTCTACTATATAACCTTTTTTTTATACCTTTATACATTATAAAATCTTATAAATTTATTAATACTATTATAACTACTGCTCTTTCTATCTCTTTAGGCTGTTATTTAGCTACTTCTAATAGTTAAACACTAGAATACTACACTAAGGGCAATAAACTGCCTATAGAGTAAATTTCTATAGCCTATAGAACTAACTAGCCTTTATAGAGCTACTTCTAGCTCTTTCTATCCCTTCTATAGAAAATCTACTACTATTATTCTTTTTTTTTAGTAGTTTAGAATTATTAATTCTAGTAAACCTAAATAGTTTATTCTAAGAAGAGAATAATAATAGTAACTACACTTAAGCTATAATACTACTACTATTTAAACCTAAAGAAGAATATATTACTTTTAATATATATATTAATTATAATAATAGTTTTAACGCTAAAAGTAAAGGTTTTAAGTTTAAGGAGTAAGAATATAACTATAAAGGTAATATAGTAGCTATAGAGCTAAATAATATTAAAACTTATCTTATATTACTTAATTTCTACTGCCTATATAGCACTTTTAGTAGGCCTAGAAGTGCTAAGAGCACCCTAAAAGTTAATAAGTTTATCTTTAGCACTATTTTTATAGAAATTAAAGATAATATTAATATTACTAATGTAGAGCCTATTATAGAAGACTATAGTTAGTATTGCTACACTAATAGAGCTAAAGAAAAGGTATAGAATATAGAAAATACTATTTACACTTATATCTATAAATTTGCCCTTAAAGGCAGTATAATAGATAAAACTAGCATTAAGGTCTCTAAAGACAATATATATTATTTACTTTAGTAGAATACAGTAATATATATCTTTAGGATTTATAATAACTATAAAGTAAAGCACTAGAACTAGCAATATAAAGGTAAGGATGCTAAGGTATCTATAGGTAATACTAAAGTAGCTAGAAGAGGTAAGATATAGGCAAAAGCAGCAGCTACTATATACTACAGTAGTAATATAGTAAAAAGAGGTAAAGAAACTATTACTATAGATTTATTTACTAGTTTACTATTATAGGTAGTGTTGCTTACTATTTACTTCTTTAATAAATTTAGTAGGATTAATAGCACTATTATAGGTACCTTAGCTAGTATTAGCTATATAGACTTACTCTTTATTCTATTAGCTAAGGTACAATCCTAAAGCTAGTGTAATAGTTTCCTTTAAAAGAAGTATAAATTTAATGCTAAGGAAATAATTAAAGCCTACCTTAAGAACACTTCTATAGGTAGTAACGCTATATAGAAGTAACTTAACCTCTATATTACTAAAATTAATAAGTTAAATAAAAAGATTAACTAGGTTAAAATAGAGGCTAAAGGAGGTTTATCTAATAAGTAGTTTAATAAATTATAGACTACTATCTACAGTATATACAACTAACTAAATAGTATAAGTTAATTTAATAAAGGTATTAATAACGTTATTAATAAAAATAAAACCTTACTAAAGGTTGCTAATAATATTAATATACTATAGGTAGAAAGTAAATGCCTATAATATAAAATTAACTATATTTATACAAACTTCTTAGAATGCTTAGCTAACTAGTCTATTGCTATATAAGGCCTCTTTAGTAATAGATTTAGCACTATTTAATGTAGAAGAAGTACTTAGTTTATCTTAATTAATCTATCTTTAATGCGTTTCTCTCTATTAATTCTACAAAAAATACCTTCTATAGTAAAGCTAATACTAACTAAGGTAAAAACGCTAACTAAGAGGCTAGCTATAGGTAAACTAGTAGAAATACCTACTAAGCGTAAGACTAGTACCTCTTAGGTAAAACCCTCCTTAAAGCTGCTAGGAACGTTCTTTAGCTTTACTTTCTAGAGAGAACTAACAGCTTACTATAACTAACTAACAATTTACTACTATTACTAATGCCTAAGGATTAAAATAGGCTATATATATATAGAGAAATACACTAAAGAGATCTAACAGAAAATTTACTTTAATATAGATTAATTTTTAATACTTTTAACACTATATAGAATAATTTTATATAAAGAATGTACTATATAGATTTAATAAATTAGCTTTATTATATAAGATTAATTTATAGGATTTAACATTATCTAGAATAATTTTACGTAACTTTACTTATATATAGAATATAGAATAAGCTTTAACGCTCTATTAGGTTTAAGGAAATCTATTAATTTAATATATAGATTTAATAGTTACTAGATTATAAGTGTAATTTAGGCATTATAAGTGCACAGAAAAATACGTAAATGTAGTAACCTACGCTGTAAATTGCACTATAATAACAACAATATATACTTATACAATAAAACAATAACTACCTTTCTACGCCTTTTATAACAGCTAAATTAACGAGTTATTTAGTTTAATCTAATATACCTTCTAACGACTAATATTTAATTTTTAGAACAGCTAGAACAGCTAATCTTTTTTGTAGAGGCAGCACTTATTATAGGATAATCCTATAGACCTATAGGTTACTAGTGTATATAACCGCAATTATATATAAGTAGTTAAAAGCAACACTTAAGTAGTTAGATTAAACAATTAACTATTATTCACTAGAACACTATTACTAAATGCTCCTTACAGAAGCTCTTACAACTCCTCTTACGATTTATTGCATAACCTGTTGAATCCAACAACCCATCGTCGCTTCCGACAAACCCACGTTAGATCCTACCGTAACAAAATCCCTCAACAGCCTGGTTTTAATCCAGAGGAATATAGCCGAATCGAGGAATTATCTGATTTTGAAGAAGAAGATAATACCAATAACGATGCTATAGAGCCATTAGCCCTAGTTCCTAAACGGGTTCCTAGTTAGATTCCTTCTAATAACAGGGATTTAGAAGGTCTAAATCCTAAGTTGCTGGATATTGGAGGAAGTGGCCGTCTAGATCCCTTAAACGAGGCCCGTAGTTCTTAAGAGATCTAGCAAGATAGAGAGCAACAGGAAGCTAGCTCTAATAATAATTCTAGTAACCCTATAGCTTCTTCTTCCTATAAGAAGCTCCTAGAATTAGCTGCTACTTAGCACGTTAGATTAGGGCATATAGGACTCTCTTTACTAAAGAAGACTGCTTCTATTACTAAAGGTATTCCTAATTTTATAAAAATCAAGGAAAAGGATTTTAACTGCCTAGCTTACAACCAAGCTAAAGCTGTTAGAAGACCTAGCAAGCATGCTATTCCTAACCCCCCTAGATATTTAGATATTATAGAGGGAGATACCGTTAAAATAGAGCCTATACTGCACAATAAGAGGCCTTTAGTTCTTTTTCTAATTAATAGAAAATTACAGTATAAGTAGTCTTTTAATCTAGCTAATAAAGAGGGTTCTACTCTCTATAGCTGTATTAAAGGCTTCTTTAAGGAATTAAAAAACCAGTATAACTGCTACTCTAAACACCTTTATTTTAATAGTAGTACAGAAATCAATACTAGGTTGTAAGCTTAGCTATCTTCTAAGGGTATTTGCTTTAGTACCTCTTGCTTCTATATTTACGAACAGAATAGGCTAATAGAGAGAGCTATAAGGGTACTTCTAGACCGTTTGCGTGCTACTCTACAGTGGTTACAATTACCTCTGTATCTATAGTCTTACATCCTTCCTGCTATAGTGGATTTAGTTAATACTACTGCGAATAGTACTAAACCACTAAGTCCTAAATAGCTATATCTAGCTAATTTAGAGCCTTCTAAGACCTATAAGCCTAATTTTTCAAAAATTAGAGCTATAGGCTCCTATTGCGAAGTTCTAATCCTATTAGAATAGAGATCTAGGTTGCAGAAGCTAGCTAAAAGAACTATTCCTAGTAGACTTTTAGCTACACTAGGTTCTAATGTATATCTAATATACATCCCCTCTAAACAAGCTGTTATTAAGACTAGCTTCGTTAAAATTATAGAAGGAATAGGCCCTATTTCTTAGGGCATCCCTAAAGTTCCTATTAGTTCTATAGTGAATAATCCTTTAGAGGGAGAAATCGATGAATTAGTAGATAATTATACCCCTAAGTATCCTTATCCTAGTTATCTAGATGTGCTGAATTATCCACTAGAACCTGTAGATTAAGCTCTTCTACTAAGCAACTCTATAGAAGCTGTAGAGGCCCCTAAAGCCCCTATATCTATAGAAGCCCCTTAGGCTAATATAGAACCTATAGAAGCTGAAGCTGAATCTATTAATGCTAATGCTATAGATTTAGATAGAGACATATTTTCCTTAATTAAGGATCTATGCTTTAAGGCAAGGACTAAAGCAGCTATTACTTCTAATAGTAAGGATAAACTTCCTAATACATAGAAGTAAGCCCTAAAAAGCTCTGCTAAGCAGCATTAGATAGAAGCTACCTATAGCGAATTTAAGCAGCTATTAGCTACTAGAACCTTTAAATTTATAGGGAAAGACTAAGTACCTAAGGGCTAAAGAGTTCTAAAGAATAGGCTTGTTTATAGGCTTAAAAAGGATAAAGAAAATAATCCTATTAAATATAAGGCCCACCTTGTTGCTAAGGGATTTATGCAAATAGAAGGTTAAGATTACCTAAAGACCTTTACTGCAACTAGTATTCCTCCTAGCTAGCGTATATTATTAGCTCTTGCAGCTTTTAATAACTAGGAAGTTAAACAAATCGACTTTATAGGAGCGTTTTTAAATAGCAAGCTAAAGGAAGCTATTTATATAGAAATCCTAGATAGATTCGTTAAATTTGCAGAAGTAACGCTATTAGTAGCTAAGCTACTAAAAAGCTGTAATTACAAGCCCTCTAAAGAGCAAGTAATTAAGCTAGAAAAATCCCTCTATAGTCTAAAGCAAAGTCCTAGAGAATAGCAGCAAATTCTAACAGAATTACTTCAAAAGCATAGATTTAAACCTCTTATATTAGACCCAGCAGTCTTTTATAACCCAGCTACATCTACGTATATTGCTACTTACGTAGATAACTGTCTTCTAATTAGTCTAAATCTAAGCTATATTAATAAGCTAAAGAAGCTATTATATAAAGCTTATTTAATAGAAGATAGAGGACTAGCAGAATTCTTTCTAGGTGTACAAATTACCCATAATAGGTCTAAAAGGTCTATTAAAATCCACTAATCTTAATATATCCTTGAAGCCCTAGAAAGATTTAAAATGCTAGATGCTAAGCCAGCTTCTATCCCTATACAGCCAGGAATCTTAAAGCAACTAGTTATAAAACCTCTCTTAAAATCCAATTATAAGCTTTATTAGAGTATAATAGGCACTATAATGTACCTTATGTTGCTAACTAGGGCTAATATTGCTTTTTCTGTTCAGTGGCTATTAACATTCCTAGCTAAGCCCTATATAGAGCATCTAAACGCCTCTAAGCACCTCCTTTAGTACTTAGGTGGTACTAGAAGCTTTGCTATTGTTTATAAGCGTTCTAGTCTACACTCTTTAGTAGGGTCTTCCTCTAAAAAGTCTTCTAATACTACTATTAGTTGTAAAGAAGTCTTAAAGACCCTCCTTAGTTATTACAATAGCGATTTTGCCGGTGATAAAGTCTCTTCTAAATTAACCTATACTTATCTATATAAGCTAGCTGGTGGACCTATTAGCTAGAAATTGAAGAAAGCTAGTACTATTGCTCTTTCCACTTTAGAAGCAGAATCTAATGCATTATCTAAAGCTATTAGGGAATTAGAGTGGCTCTACAGCCTTTTTAAGGAGATAAAGCTGCCTTTAACCCCTTCTATTCCTATTAGGTGTAATAATTAAGGCGCTATAGTTACTGCTTACAACCTAACGTTATATAGTAGGACTAAGCACACCCTTTTAAAGTTTAACTACATTAGGGAAAAGATTCGTAAAGGTATAGCTAAGGTTAGTTATATTAATACAAATTAGATGCTAGCAGATAGCCTAACTAAGCCTCTTGCTATTTAAAAGCATTAATAATTTATTAAGTTACTAGAGCTTTCTAGCTAGCTTATAAAAGCAATAAAAACACTTAAAAAATCGAAAAGTAACGAAAAAACAGTTAAAAATCAAAAACAACAAAAACAATTAACAAAAACTAGTTATATTTAACTATAACTACCCTGGAATTGCTGGAATTAGTTATGTTATTTAGTTCTGTTATTAGTACTGTATTTCGTTAGTTAATTCTAACTTAGATATCCTTTAAAGGAGCTAAGTTGCTTATAGAACTAGTTACTTCTTATATTTCTAGAGGGAGTGTTAAAAATAAGCTACCCTGTATAGCCTATTTTTATGCCTACTAGTTGCTCTATTACGTAACCCTTATTAGGTCTTATTACGTTAATTTTTAGTAGAGATATCGTTGTTACTAGATGCAAACATCTAGATTTAACTAAGGCAAAGTTGCCTAACCTATAGTTAACTTTAACTGCGATTTTCTCTACAACTAGCAATAGTAGAAATTTAAGAAGTATACTATTTAAAAGCTAAGAATTAGGGCTATCTAATAGTATAATTGTTAGATAGAGTTGCTTATAAGGGTTGCTTATTATTAGTGGAATTTATTAAATTATGCACGTAGGCGTCTCGTTTGTATAGCTATAAGTCGATTTTTTTGTTTTTATATAGTAAATCTTTTTGCGGAAATTATAAAGTAGCCTACAAGCCCCTTCTAGCGACTACAGCCTGCCGATATAGTTAGTAGGTCTATAAGGGACTAGAAAGATTCAAGATCCTACCCTTACTAACTTGTTCGTTACAGCGCTCTCAATATAAAGATACTACTATTACAGTTATCTATTGCCTCTACGTGATCTATACTATACACTACAGCTTGATTTAGGCCGTTGCTGCTTCCACTACGTGATAATTGCTAGGAGCAATTACAGGTGCTAAATCTAAGTGTAATGGACTAGCCTAGGAGCTGCTGCTAACTAGCGTCTATAATGAGAACTATAATTATAGGGAGGAAAGGAGAAAGAGAGAAGGAACCAGAAGCCTCTCTATGCCCCTATACTATATATCTAGGGGTAGGTCTATCCCCTTAGGAGCCCCTTTTAGTATATACTCTATAGCTAAGGTCCTCTCTCTAGGGCCTAGTAAAGCCTAGCTAACCTCTAAATAAATGTAGCTTGCTTTTATCCCTTTATCTATATAGATCTTTATTCCTCTTCTACTATTCTCTCTTTACTAAAAGACTTAAGCTTAAGGCTTAAGTCTATAATATACCCTTCTTCTTCTCTTAGGCTCTATAATAATCCCTTTTATTATATATAGTAAGTGCTGTAAATAGCAGCTAACACCTTATCTACTCCCCCTTTATATTTCCTCTATTATTTACTTATAAAAAAATAGAAGTATAACGTTTACGCTTAGGCGCTTTACTCTAGCTGCTCTATTACTGCACTAATATACTAGTTGTTATTAGTGTAGCGTTATAGAGCTAATATATAAGTAAACGTTTGCTCTACCCCCCTTCTCTCTAATTGCCTATAGCACTTAAGCAATAGCTGTTAATTGCCCTACTAACTAACCTATTAGTTGTATTATAATAGGTTAATTACGCCCCCTCTGCTTAATTATACTCTTCTAGGGTCTATTAACCCCTTACCTCTCTCTACCTTATAATTCTCTATATATAGCTATTAATTATCTACTTATTATATAAGTACTAGCTATAATACTAGTATTACTAGTGCATAAACTACTTATATCCCTAGGTCTTCTTACGTTTAGAGTAATTATTATATAACAATCTCTCTTATTAACTAGAAGGCACTCTCTCTCTTTTATTCTTATTATTATTATAAATAGTTGTTAGTTATATATAACCTATTTATATATAAAGGGTGTTGTTAAGGGTGTAAAGCATAAACAGTTATTATTAGTGTTATTCTCTTAGTATATAATAAACTAATAGCTAGTAGAGTGTAAACAGTTATTATTATTGTTATCCCTTTAGTGTATAATAAACTAGTAGCTAGCTTTTAGCTATTTTTAATATAAAAATAAATAATTTCTTTTCTCTTTTTTTTACCTTTTTCTTTCTCCTTTATATTATATCTTACCTCTATATTATAAATAAATAATTCTATTGTTACTTTCTAAAATTCTTCTTTATACTATATAGCTATTACTGCTCCTTTTAATATAAAAGAACTCCCTTCTATTGCCTCTAAATAGAATTTATTTAACTATAAGTAGCTAGCTAATTAGAACTATAAAATATTATTCTATTAGCCTAAAGTATACTACCTCTTTATCTATATATAGCTTATTCCCTTATTAACCTAGAATATATCTAGAACTTTAACAGCTATATTGCTAACACTAGCGCCTTTACTACCTTTACTTTAATAGCGCTAATAGTCCTTTATTACTGCTATATCTATAGTTTCTTTATATAAGAGGACTTAAATAATTTAGAGTTATTTAACAGTAATATCCTTAAGAATATTTATATACTATATTATAAAAACCTTTATAAAAAGAGCTTATATAACTATTATTTTAGCTAAAGAAGAGAATACTAACTATATATATAGAGGTATAAAGGCTGTATCTAGAATCTAAGCCTTTTTGCTAAGTATTCTTACCTATAGCGTTACTTTACTAAAATATAGAAACTTATTAACTAAGGTTTTATAGTTAAGTCTATATTAATTCTCTTTTACTTTAGCTAGCTTATCTATTAAACTATTCTTATTTATAAGTTCTTAAATATTTATAATTACTATAATACTATTCTTAAGGATATACTTACTACTAATTATATAGAAAAAGAGATTATACTCTTTTCTTCTCTTTATTATATAACTTAAGCTAGTAGCTTTTCTTTACTTACTCTCTCTTTTTCTACAACCTATAAAAGCACTATAGCCTTTATTATTCTAAAGAATAATAAGTTTAACCCTAATAAGTATAAGTATATCTCTATAGATATTAATAATAACTTCTTATCTCTTTCTATATTTACTACTACTACTACTATTACTATACCTTTATTGTTACCTCTATTTATACCTACACCTTATTATATACTACTAACCCTTACTACTGCTGCTCCCTTACTGCTATATAAAGCTTCTTTACTACTATATATTGTCCCTTTACTTTTATAGAATAACCTTAAGGTAATACACTAAAAATATACTTACCTTTAAGTAGAGCTTAAAAGCTTAAACTACTTATAGCACTAATTACTATCTATATTCCTAGAGTGTATAACTCTAACTTAGCTTACTATCTCTTTAGCTTTCTTTTTCTTTATCTTTTTTCCCCTTAAGACTATATCTTTATACCTAAAGCATTAAGCTATTTAAAACGTTATATTCTTACTTATACCTACTAAAGTAAGGCCTTAATCTAGAGCGCTAGTTATATTTTTACTTACTCTAGCTCTTATACCTTCTACTAGCGCTACTATTCTAGCTCTAGCTCCTACGCTACTCTAGGGACACTATATAGTTCCCTTAGCTTCTGTTCTATAACTACCTAAAGAGTAATAGAGTGCCTTCTAAGTAGTTATACCTTTACGCTATAAGCACTAATATCTCTTTACTACTTACTAAGAAATTTCCTTTATTTTATTTTTTTTATTTTACTTTTTTTTTTTTATAGCTATATAGGCCTTTATAAAGAGAAGTTTATTTTCTTTTGTTTTTTAGTTAAAGAGAAACTAAGTTATTATTAAAGTCTATATAAAATTTTACTATACCTTTACTAAGCTTATTATTAAATTAAGTGTCTTTTTACTATAACTTAAATTAATTTAGTGCCTCTATATTAAGAAAGTTTTTTAGTAGTTTCTATATAGGCTAAATAAATTCTACTTACTTAATAAGCACTTAATAGTGTCTCTCTTAGCCTAAAGCGTTTTTAGTAGCTAAAATTTTCTTTACTTTATATTCCTTAAGGGATAAGTTAGTATTTATTATAGTTAGCTTAAAACTAAGCCTTAAGTTTACTAGCTACTAGAAAGGTAAAGAGTTTATTACTACTTACTTAATAAGGTTAATATAGAAGACTAAGTAAATTCTTAGTAAAATATCTAACTTTATAGTTAAAGGTATTAGTATATTTATAACTATATACTTTACTATAATCTAATTAAGCTTCTAACTTAAGTAGTTTATTTTAATATAATAGAGCATTAACTAAACTAAGTTCCTTACTTTATACTATTCTACTAGCTTATAGCTTCTATTTAACTACTTTTACTGCCTTTACTAGGTAAAGTTAATTATAGCTTAAGTAATATTTATACTTTTCTATAGCTATTTAAAGAACGCTAAAGCTTACCCCTTATATAAAACTTAGGACTTCTTTTTATCTATAAGCTTTTAGATAAGGTCTATATTATACCTATATATTGCTTAGTTTAAACTTATATTAGTTACTAAGGAATTTCTATTATTAATAGTTAGCTAATATATAAAGAGATATTTAGGCTAGTTAAACTGTAAAAAGGCAACTATAACCTATAGAATTACTTATACTTTCTAATTAACTCTCTCTATTTTACTGTTTATCTATAGGTAATAGAATGTAAATAGTAATTATTTAATTCTAATAAAGCAATAAAGAGTAGTCTAAAAGGTACTTAATTAATCTAAACTATAGTTAGAGATAATTTATTTTAGAAACCTATAAAACTACTACTAATAATACTTAAACTGCTAAATATATTCCTTTACCTCTATAGAGGTTATTACCTTTAACTATATATACTTTAAAAGTTAATTAGTAATAACTATTAAGTAAAAGAGTATAGTTTAGTTTAGCGCTAGTAAATCTATTATAAAATCTATAAAGATCTATAACTAATACCTATTTAGCGCTAGAATAGATTGTAAGAGGCCTTACTATAACCTCTTACTCTTTTAGCTGCTGTAATAGTAGTAGTTTTAAATATACTAAGCAACATCTTAGGATAGCCTATTCTAGTAATAGTTATATATTAATACCTAGAATATAGTATTTTATTCTAGGTAGCTTAATATTAATAACTTATATATTCTATATATTAATATAGTAGTTAATAGCTTATACTTAAGGACCTAGAGGCAGCTCTAGTAAACTAGTGCTCTTTATATATTAAGGGTATAGTCTACAATTTATTCTTATATTTTTACCTTTAATAAAAACCTTCTCTCTCTCTTCTAAACTATATTTAACCTTATTAAGTATACTAAGTCTTTTTATACTTCTTAGTTCTATAGGCTCTATAAGTATTTATTTAAAAATAGTATTATTCTAGCTAGTATCTATAAAGCCTTAGCTAGTTAACTTTCTAGCGTTACTTTACTAGCTATTTTTACTGTAACATTTTCTATAACCTCTTTCTTCTCTTTATCTCTATAGAGGGTACTAAGGCAGCTAATAGAGAGAGGCTAAAGAACCTAGCCTATCTATAGTATTGCTCTCTCTTAATCTTACTCTTACTATAATAATATATTTAGCTACTCTACCTATAGCTTTAAGCAGTATTATAGGTAGTAGTTAAAGAGAGAGAGAAGCTCTACCTACTTAGCTTAATGCTTAAAGATCTTTTATAGAGATATAAAGTATTCTAGATTCTTATAGTTAGTAAGGATTATAAAGAGGTATACTACTTCTTATAACTTTACTGCTTAGGCTTTAAGGCAAGATATTATTGCTAAAAGCTCCTTATTATAAATAATATAGTTACACTAAGCTAAAGATAACTTTACTAAATAGTATACTATAGGCTAAAGTACACTAGCTTTATTATATTAGAATAAATAGCTACTAAGGGCCTCTTTTAAGCAATTAGCTTTTACTACTATATTCTTCTTAAGGTTCTACTAGGCTAAGACTAAGTATAAGGTAAAGGCTTCTTTAAGCCTTATAAATAACCTCTTATATTTCTTTATTTACTAGAATAGAACTTCCTTCTTTATTAAGTTAACTAGAGGCTCTATAATATCTAAGAAATTTAATATAAAGTTATAGTAAAAGTTTATAAATCTAAGGAAGCTTTATACCCTTTATAACTTAGTAGAAACTTACTACTTCTAAATAGCTATAATCTTCTTTAAATTTAGGTATATCTCTCTTTTTACTACTACTATAAAGCTAAGGTATTTAACTTTAGTTATAGTAAAGCAGTATTTCTTAAGATTTAAGTGTAGCTCTATTAGCTATAACTTTTCTAAGATCCTTTATACCTTATATATATAGTCTTTCCTAAAACCCTCTATATAAATAAGAATATTATCTAAATAAGTAGTTATATAATCCCTAAGGGCCTCTTTTAGTACACTATTAATATATTATTAAAATATAGCTAAGGCCTTTATTAACCTAAAGAGGTAAACTAGCTATTTAAAGAGGCTAAACTAGGTATAAAACGCTGTAAGGTGCTCTTTACTATTTACTATCTAGATTCTATAGAAGGCTAACTATATATTTAGCTTAGTAAACTAATGTACCTTTAATAATAACCTAAGTGTCTCTTTTATTAAGAGAAAAAAGTAATAGTTTTATTCTATAATCTTATTAAGGGCTTAATAATTAATATAGAATTACTAACCTTTACTTAGCTTTTTAGCTAAAAGAATAAGCACTACTACTAAAGAGAAGCTAGCTTAAATCTACTCTTTATCTATTAGATCTATTACCTACCTTTTAATTTCTAATAAATAGTTCTATAGTATATTGTACAGTAAAGCCTACAGTAGTAACAGTAAAGAGCTATTTAGCTGCTGTTTTAGCCTAATATAGTAATCTAGCTTTTCTCTATATAGTAAAAGGCCTTAGGCTTTCTCTTCTTTAAAAAGATTATAAAAATCCTTTAATTTAAGTAGTAGCATTAGTAAACTAAAACCTCCTAAAGAGATTTACAATAATAATATAGAGGTAATTTCCTAAAGGCTTATAGTAATAAAATATATAGCAACCTTTTAGCTCTTACTCTATTTTATTAAAGCGCTATAAACTACTGCTAATATTAGTTTTATTAGGTCCTTAACGCTCTAAGAACTTACTGCTTAAATTATAAGGCCTTTAGCCTTACCTACTAATAAGCTTTAGCTAGTAGCATTAAAAACAACTCTATTATAGGCTAACTATAGACTTCTAAAGATACAATCTTAGGTTAAGCCTAGAATTATATAGGCTACTACTAAGAAGACCTAGCTATTAATATCTACCTATAGGTAAACTAAAGAAGTAATTAAGGCGCTTCTCTAGTAGCTATTATAGAACTACTATTTAACCTTTACTACTATTTATACTATTCTTTTATATAGTAATAGAACTTACTTTAGGCTAAAGTATTGCACTAAACTCTTACTTATTACAGTAAAGTAGTTATATTTACTATTTATTTATATATTATAAAATAATAGTTAGTTAAAGAGTATAGAGATAAGGAATAGTAATATATCTATTTTTTTAGTTATCTCTTTATATTCTTCTTTTAGCTGCCTATTAAGTAAGGGTTATTGCGTTATCTATATTACCTTTACCTTTATACTAAACTTAAGGCTAAGAGTAAGCCTTTTTCTAACTTATTAGAGTTCTTCTTCTATATATTATCTATAGCTACTACTTATACACTAGTTAATTTTAGCTTACATTCTGCTAGTTATAATCTATATTCTTAAATATAGTGTTAAAATAATTTATATTAAAGGTATTACCTCTCTTAATAGTGTTTCTTAAGTTTAGCCTTAAATACCTACTTTACTTATAGAATATCTTTATTTAGTTGTTTTACTTTAGATTTCTTTACGCTCTTTTTCTATTTCTATTAGGTTTCTATAGTGTTAACCTTAATTATCTTAGTGTTACTATTCTAGGGCCCTTTAGAGCTAAAGCTATATTTCTACTAGTGCTATTCCTTAATATAATATAACTTAAGGTTTAGCGTAATACTGCAGTAGCGCTCTACTGCTTAAAGGTAGTTATAACGTAAGATATTTCTCTTTACACTATAATCCTTTATTTCCTTATTAAGCGCTATCTATAACTTAGCTAACTTTACGCTATTATTCTAGTTAGCTCTTTCTATTAGCGTAATTTTCTCTTTAAAATAAATATAGAATTCTATAAACTACTTATTGCTACCTTATTAAAGCTAATTAAGCTTAATTAGAGCTTAGTTCTACTAGTAAGAATCTATAAAGACTAATTTTAAGTAATTAAGGAATCTCTATATATTATATTCCTTTACTTTACCTACCTTATAATAAGCAGCTACTCTCTACTAGACCTTAGGCAATAAGCTTTAGTATAAATAATACTACTAGTTCTATATTATATCTATAAAGGCGCTATTAGCCTAGAGCTTTTAGGTAATTACTATTCGCTAGGCCTAAAAGCTCTATTTATTTCTATTATAAGGGTTTACTATAGGTAGAGGCTTCTATTTAGGTTCCTTTAGCTACTAGCCTACTACAGCTTAAAGCTACTCCTTTATCTATATATAGTCTATTGTAAAACGTTATAGTTCCTTTATTTATAGAGATTAACTCTTAACTAACTTATAAAGTACTGCAATTTCTACTGCTTTTTAGCTAATTTCTACTATACTTTTCTCTACCTCTCTATAGAGGTTAAAAAGGTGTTTAGGCTAGCTAGCTAGGCCCTTATTACTATAACTAAATAATATTATTCTTACTAGTGTTCTATCTATAGAATAATTATAGTATATAATAAACTAGCTTAAGAGCTACTACTAACTAACGTCTATAATAAAAACTATAATTATAGGGAGAAAAGGAGGAAGAGAGAAGGAACTAGAAGCCTCTTTATGCCTCTATACTATATATCTAGAGGTAGGTCTATCCCCTTAGAAGCCCCTTTTAGTATATACTCTATAGCTAAGGTTCTCTCTCTAGGGCCTAGTAAAGCCCAGCTAACCCCTAGACAAATGCAGCTCGCTTCTATCCCTTTACCTACATAGATCTCTGTCTCTCTTCTGCTGTCCTCCCTCTACTAAAAGACCCGAGCCTAAGGCTCGAGTCTATAACACTAAGAGACTACTACCCTCTTAGATATCTAGTCCTGTAATCCCTATTATTTTCAATAGGTATATACTTTAGTAGCTACCTAGCTCTAATACTTAAGGCTATATAGGTAGAGATACACCTTTTAAGCTTTAAGCAGTAACGCTTTAGGCTAAAGAGAAAACCTATCTACTAAACTAGAACTAAAGATAGAATAGAAGAGAAAGTAGCTAGTAGAATAAATAGAAGCAGTATATAGCTACTATAGGCTAGTTTTAGTAAAAGACCTTCTTAACTTTAAGACTATAAAGAAGGCCCTTAAGCTACACTAAAACCTAATTAAGTATAAGTTAGCTATTTTTACCTAATTATATACTAAAAGAATAAGCTTAAACCTCTTCTTATATAATTATAATATACTTAATATACTAATACCTCTATACTACTATAAGAGCAGTAATAAGGATATCTATTACTTAATTATTATATACTTACTATATAACTACCTTAAACTAAATAGTAGTACTCTACCTCTATTAAGAAACCCTAGAGATATTAGAATAGCCTTTAACGCCTTAAAGCTAATAGCTATACTAGTTAAATAGGTTTTTAATATAGGCTAACTCTTATAATTCTACTTAGTAGAATAGCTTTAAAGAGATAAAGAGAAAAGAAATAAACTATACTTTAGAGACTAAACTAAAAGCATTAAGCTACTACTTTACTAGTAAACTAGCCTAAAGAATAGCTTTTGTTAAAAATAAGCTACCCTGTATAGCCTATTTTTATGCCTACTAGTTGCTCTATCACGTGACCCTCATTAGGTCTTGTTACGTTGATTTTTGGTAGAGATATCGTTGTTACTAGATGCAAACATCTAGATTTAACTAAGGCAAAGTTGCCTAACCTATAGTTAACTTTAACTGCGATTTTCTCTACAACTAGCAATAGTAGAAATTCAAGAAGTATACTATTTAAAAGCTAAGAATTAGGGCTATCTAATAGTATAATTGTTAGGAAGGGTTGCTTATAAGGGTTGCTTATTATTAGTGGAATTTATTAAATTGTGCATATAGGCGTCTCGTTTGTATAGCTGTAAGTCGATTTTTTTGTTTTTATATAGTAAATCTTTTTGCGGAAATTATAAAGTAGCCTATAAGCCCCTTCTAGCAACTACAGCCCGCTAATATAGTTAGTAGGTCTATAAGGGACTAGAAAGATTCAAGATTCTACCCTTACTAACTTATTTGTTACAGCGCTCTTAATATAAAGATACTACTATTACAGTTATCTATTGCCTCTACGTGATCTAGTACTATACACTACAGCTTGATTTAGGCCGCTGCTGCTTCTACTACGTGATAATTGCTAGGAGCAATTATAGGTGCTAAATCTAAGAGACTACTACCCTCTTAGATATCTAGTCCTGTAATCTCTATTATTTTCAATAGGTTATAAGCCTGGAAGACCTATCTGCAAGCTAGTAGCCTGCTAAAAATCTACTATTGTGTACTGTATTACCTACTAGAAGCTATATTGAGACCTACGCTAGCAGCTATTGCTGCTATTAGTAGCTTGCTGGAAGCTATTAATACCTACTGCACATACATTGCCAGCCACTATACTAGTGTTTTCATTCTGCCCACCCTGTGCCTCCTGCACTCTATACACTCTGTGTATACACACTTTTAAAGCTATTCTTAATAGCTAGGTTCTATCGTTGTGCAACATCAAAATATATACATCTGTACACATTACATTCGCACTGCGAATTGTTTTATTAGGCACTACTTAATTAATTATTTCTATTAAGAAATAAGCTTAGCGCTGCACTGTATTGCTCGTTGTTGTTGTTATATTGTGCACCCTGTGCACCCTTGTTAGTAGCTATACTACAATTTGTAGTGTACGCCTAACAGCTCTTGTTGCGGATATTCCTATGTTTTCGGTTGCAGAATTAATTTGTGTAGTAATCCCACTAGTTAGGATTTTGAAGTAGGAATTAGCTAGATATCCCTAAATTAGCTATACCTAGGTCTCCACTGATTTATTAGAACCTAATTGGAGAAGAATCTCCTGAATTTTTTAGCTAAAAATAGCTAGAACTGTGTTTTATGCCCCTTGCGACCGCTTGTTAATCTAGTCTGCTATACAAATTGTATGCGTATATAGATTGCAATACAACGCAGCCTTAGAGCCCGTTATACCTGTTACAAAAGAAATTAGAGAAAAATCTCAGTATAATTTCTGAAGATATAGGGCACTTCTAGGCCTATAATAGAGCAATCTATTGATATCTAGTAGAAGTTATTACTGTTATTTACTACTATTTCCACTGTAATTTGACTATAATTAGCTATAAAAGAGCGTTAAATTAGCTACTTTTTAAACCCTTAAAATAGCACTAAAAGGAATAGGTAAGGGAAAGAGCACAAGCCCTAAACGGGGTAGTGGTTCTAGTACACTAGCTACAGCTGCTACTAGCTTTCCTGGTCCAGCAAGGTCCCCCCCTTAGCTAGTAGATTCCTCTTCTAATGAAGAAGATTATATAGCTAAGAAGGCTCTAAAAGAAGCTAGATTAGCTTCTAAAAGAGTAGTGTAAGTCTATAATGTACAAGCTAACCTAAAAGCTTAAATAGATAAGCAATAAGAGACCCTAAATAGATTTATTAGGTATAGTGAAGCAAAATAAAGCTAAAATAAAGGTAATATAGCTGATTTACTAAGTAAATTAAATACTATAATTATATCTATAGGTAATCTCTCTATAGAGTCTCCTAAAGCAGATCCTGTTACTTCTAAGACTTCTAAAGTCTCTTTTAAAGTCTCTAAACCTTCTAGTTCCTCTAATAGTGCTACTTTTCTGCCTGCTTTTAATAAAGGCACTATAAAAGAGTTAAATAAGAAGGTCCACTCTATTCTAGAGGCTGCTAAGCTAAAAGGCCCTAAAAATTTTAAACAGTAGAAGTAAGCTTTAACTATTTAATTTAGGGCACTAGAATTCCCTTAATTTATTAATAATCCTAGTATAGCTAGTACTTTAGTAGATTTAAAACAAGCTATTATCCTTATAATTATAAGAGATAGTTGCTAATCTAGACCTTAAGCTGCTATAAGCTAGCATAAGTCCCCTGTAGATGCCTATAACGTTCTAGTTAGGCAGTATTCGCAGAGTGCTGAAATACAACGTAGTACGCTATATACTAGTTATTATAACTTATCGTTTTCGAACTATAAGGGATCTTTAGAGGCCTTTAATGCTAAATTTAATAATTTACTAGCTAGATTACAGCTCTATAGTGTAGCTATTGATCCTATTGACTAGGTAAATTATTATATTAATGCTTTAAAGAAGACCTTCCCTAGCTAGGCTAAAAGGCAGCAATATTCTATTAGAGCTGCTAGAGCACAAGGTCTATCTGTAAAAATGCTGAATTTACAGTTCCTTATAGCTAACTTATTAGAAGAACAAAGAGATAAAAGCTCCTCTATATCTAAGGCTCTTAGTTATAAAGCTTCTAATTCTAATAGTTCTAATAATAATAAAGCTAACTAAGGAAAGAATCCTCCTAATTAGAAGAAGAATTCCAATTCTAATTCTAACGATTCTAATGCCTCTAAAGAAAAAGATTAAGATAAAGCCTCTAAGAATAAGAAGAAGTAGAAGGGCTAAAGAAGAAGTAATAAAAATTCTAGGAATAAGGATAGAGAAGCTGCTTTTGCTATAGGTTGTTATAACCTATCTACTAGCAACTAGGATACTATAGAATCTAATAATTCTAGCAGTTCTAGTAGTAATAATTCTTACGACTTAGATACAGAATCTACTACTAGTAATACTAGTACTACTAGTAATAATACCCCTTCTTTTAATTACTCTAACGGAATAATTAAAAACTCCTTACTATACAATATAGGTTCTACCTATTATATAGTTAACAATAAGGCATTTTTTAGGACTTTTAAGCCTATAAAAAAGGGTAAAACCGCGCCTATTGCTACTAGAGGAGGTCCTATTTATCCTAAAGGACAGGGAACTACTGTATTCTAGGTACTAGTTAGTATAAATCCAGCTAAATACAGGCCTTTAGCTCTAAAGGATACTCTGTATTGCCTAGGTTTAGATACCAACCTAATTAGTGGTCTAAAGCACTATTTAATAGAGGGCACTCTCCTTAGAAATCAGCTATTTCTAGCTAATAGAAGCTGCTGTAGGCTTCTAAATCCCAAAAAGCATAGTTTCTTTCTATAGCTTAAGGGGCAAGAGACCCCTAGAGTATGTAAAAACCACACTAATCTCTCTTATATAGGATTTCTAGCTAGTAATAGTTATAATAGTAGTTATAATGCTAGTTATTCTATAGAGGTTTAAATCCCTTAACAGCCTGGTTTTAATCTAGAGGAATATAGCTGAATTAAGGAATTATCTAATTTTAAAGAAGATAATACCAATAACAATGCTATAGAGCTATTAGCCCTAGTTCCTAAACGGGCTCCTAGTTAGATTCCTTCTAATAATAGGGATTTAGAAGGTCTAAATCCTAAGTTGCTAGATATTAGAGGAAATAGCTGTCTAGATCCCTTAAACGAGGCCCGTAGTTCTTAAGAGATCTAGCAAGATAGGGAGCAACAGGAAGCTAGCTCTAATGATAATTCTAGTAGTAATTCTCCTATTACTGCTTCTTCTTCCTATAAGAAGCTCCTAGAATTAGCTGCTACTTAGTATGTTAGATTAAGGTATATAGGACTCCCTTTACTAAAGAAGACTGCTTCTATTACTAAAGGAATCCCTGATTTTTCGAAAATTAAGGAAAAGGATTTTAACTGCCTAGCTTGCAATTAGGCTAAAGCTGTTAGAAGACCTAGCAAGTATGCTATTCCTAACCCCTCTAGATGTTTAGATATTATAGAGGGAGATACCGTTAAAATAGAGCCTATACTGCATAATAAGAGGCCTCTAGTTCTTTTTCTAATTAATAGAAAATTACAGTATAAGTGGTCTTTTAATCTAGCTAATAAAGAGAGTTCTACTCTCTATAGCTGTATTAAAGGCTTCTTTAAGGAATTAAAAAACCAGTATAACTGCTACCCTAAACACCTTTATTTTAATAGTAGTACAGAAATCGATACTAGGTTGTAAGCTTAGCTATCTTCTAAGGGTATTTACTTTAGCACCTCTTGCCCCTATATTTACAAACAGAATAGGCTAATAGAGAGAGCTATAAGGGTACTTCTAGACCGTTTACGTGCTACTCTACAGTGGTTACAATTACCTCTGTATCTATAGTCTTACATCCTTTCTGCTATAGTGGATTTAGTTAATACTACTGTAAATAGTACTAAACCACTAAGTCCTAAACAGCTATATCTAGCTGATTTAGAGCCTTCTAAGACCTATAAGCCTAATTTTACTAAAATAAGGGCTATAGGCTCCTATTGCGAAGTTCTAATTCCTTTAGAACAACAATCTAGGTTGCAGAAGCTAGCTAAAAGAACTATTCCTAGTAGACTTTTAGCTACACTAGGTTCTAATGTATATTTAATATATATCCCCTCTAAACGAGCTATTATAAAGACTAGCTTCGTTAAAATTATAGAAGGAATAGGTTCTATTTTATAGGGCATCCCTAAGGTTCCTATTGGTTCTATAGTAGATAATCCTTTAGAGGGAGAAATCGATAACTAGCAGCAATTAGTGGATAATTATACTCTTAAGTATCCTTATCCTAGTCATCTAGATGTGCTAAATTATCCACTAGAACCTGTAGATTAAGCTCTTCTACTAAGCAACTCTATAGAAGCTATAGAGGCCCCTAAAGCCCCTATACCTATAGAAACACCTATAGAAGCTACTATAGAAGCTGAAGCTAATGCTAATGCTATAGATTTAGATAGAGATATATTTTCCTTAATTAAGGATCTATGCTTTAAGGCAAGGACTAAAGCAGCTATTACTTCTAATAGTAATAAGGATAAACTTCCTAACACATAGAAGCAAGCCCTAAAAAGCTCTGCTAAGCAGCATTAGATAGAAGCTACCTATAGCAAATTTAAGCAGCTATTAGCTGCTAGAACCTTTAAATTTATAGGGAAAGACTAAGTACCTAAGGGCCGAAGAGTTCTAAAGAATAGGCTTGTTTATAGGCTTAAAAAGGATAAAGAAAATAATCCTATTAAATATAAGGCCTGCCTTATTGCTAAGGGATTTATGCAAATAGAAGGTTAAGACTATCTAGAGACCTTTACTGCAACTAGTATTCCTCCTAGCTAGCGTATATTATTAGCTCTTGCAGCTTTTAATAACTAGGAAGTTAAGCAAATCAATTTTATAGGAGCGTTTTTAAATAGCAAGCTAAAAGAAGCTATTTATATGGAAATCCTAGATAGATTTATTAAATTTGCAGAAGCAACGCTATTAGTAGCTAAGCTACTAAAAAGCTGTAATTACAAGCCCTTTAAAGAGCAAGTAATTAAGCTAGAAAAATCCCTCTATAGTCTAAAGCAAAGTCCTAGAGAATAGCAGCAAATTCTAACAGAATTACTTTAAAAGCATAGATTTAAACCTCTTATATTAGACCCAGCAGTCTTTTATAACCTAGCTACATCTATGTATATTGCTACTTACGTAGATAACTGTCTTCTAATTAGTCTAAATCTAAGCTATATTAACAAGCTAAAGAAGCTATTATATAAAGCTTATCTAATAGAAGATAGAGGACTAGCAGAATTCTTTCTAGGTGTATAAATCACCTGTAATAGGTCTAAAAGGTCTATTAAAATCCACTAATCTTAATATATCCTTAAAGCCCTAGAAAGATTTAAAATGCTAAATACTAAGCTAGCTTCTATCCCTATATAGCCGGGAATTCTAAAGCAACTAGTTACAAAACTTCTCTTAAAATCCGATTATAAGCTTTATTAGAGCATAATAGGCACTATAATGTACCTAATGTTGCTAACTAGGGCTAATATTGCCTTTTCCGTTTAGTGGTTATCAACCTTTCTAGCTAAGCTCTATATAGAGCACCTAAACGCCTCTAAGCACCTCCTAAGGTACTTAAGTGGTACTAGAAGCTTTGCTATTATTTATAAGCATTCTATACTACTAGGGTCTTCTTCTAAAGCTTCTAGCTCTAAAGAAGTACTTAAGACCCTCCTTGGTTATTGCAATAGCGATTTTGCTAGTGACAAAATCTCTTCTAAATTAACTTATACTTATCTATATAAGCTAGCTAGTGGACCTATTAGCTGGAAATCGAAGAAAGCTAGTACTATTGCCCTTACTACCTTAGAAGCAGAATCTAATGCATTATTAGAAGCTATTAGGGAATTAGAGTGGCTCTACGGCCTTTTTAAGGAGATAAAGCTGCCTTTAACCCCTCCTATTCCTATTAGGTGTAATAATTAAGGCGCTATAGTTACTGCTTACAACTCTACATTGTATAGTAGGACTAAGCACACCCTTTTGAAGTTTAACTACATTAGGGAAAAGATTCGTAAAGGTATAGCTAAGGTTAGTTATATTGATACGAATTAGATGCTAGCAGATAGCCTAACTAAGCCTCTTGCTATCTAAAAGCATTAACAATTTATTAAGTTACTAAAGCTTTCTAGCTAGCTTATAAAAGCAATAAAAACACTTAAAAAATCAAAAAGCAACGAAAAACAGTTAAAAATCGAAAACAACAAAAACAATCAACAATAACTAGTTATATTTAACTATAACTACCCTGGAATTGCTGGAATTAGTTATGTTATTTAGTTCTATTATTAGTACTGTATTTCGTTAGTTAATTCTAACTTAGATATTCTTTAAAGGAGCTAAGTTGCTTATAGAACTAGTTACTTCTTACATTTCTAGAGGGAGTGTTAAAAATAAGCTACCCTATATAGCCTATTTTTATGCCTACTAGTTACTCTATTACGTAACCCTTATTAGGTCTTATTACGTTAATTTTTGGTAGAGATATCGTTGTTACTAGATGCAAACATCTAGATTTAACTAAGGCAAAGTTGCCTAACCTATAGTCAACTTTAACTGCGATTTTCTCCACAACTAGTAATAGTAGAAATTCAAGAAGTATACTATTTAAAAGCTAAGAATTAGGGCTATTTAATAGTATAATTGTTAGGAAGGGTTGCTTATAAGGGTTACTTGTTATTAGTGGAATTTATTAAATTGTGCATATAGGCGTCTCGTTTGTATAGCTGTAAGTTGATTTTTTTGTTTTTATATAGTAAATCTTTTTGCGGAAATTATAAAGTAGCCTATAAGCCTCTTTTAGCAACTATAGCCCGCTAATATAGTTAGTAGGTCTATAAGGGACTAGAAAGATTTAAGATCCTACTCTTACTAACTTATTCGTTACAGCGCTCTCAATATAAAGATACCACTATTACAGTTATCTATTGCTTCTACGTGATCTAGTACTATACACTACAGCTTAATTTAGGCCGCTGCTGCTTCCACTACGTGATAATTGCTAGGAGCAATTACAGGTGCTAAATCTAAGAGACCACTACCCTCTTAGATATCTAGTCCTGTAATCCCTATTATTTTCAATAGCTTTAGGTATAACCTATATATAAACTAAAATATACTATAAGGTAGAATATATATAGATATAGTATAGAATTAAGATAGATATATAGTAAAGGTATAGTTTTATTTATTTTATAGTATAGCTATCTTTATACTGCCCCTAAAGTAGAACCTAAAGGGGCTTATTTAGCTACTAATTCTCCTTAGTTAGTTACTTTATACTTTAGGGCCTAGGCTAAGCTTACTATAATAATAGTTTAGTACTATAGCTCCTTTAAAATACTCTTAAAAGTATTAGTAATTCTTTTCTCTACTTCTATTATATTATAGTGCTAATATAGAACTAAAGTAGTAGTAGTAAAGGTATAAAATAGAGCTAAAGGGGCTAAAGAATTACTAATAGTACACTTAACTACCTTTTAAATAGCTTTATATTTATAAGCTAAAACTTACTAAAGTTAGTAATAAGCTATATTTAGAACTAAAGATAAACCTTACTGCTTTTTTACTACTTTTAGTAAACTTAGCCTAAAAGTTAAGTAATACTTAAATCTTATTCTAGTAAACTAAAGACTACTTTAGCTACTAAAGCATTAATAAAGAGAGCTTATTTTAGAACTAAAGAAACTTATAGAAGTATAATAATAACGTTAGAATATATAGCTAAAATATAAACTATTAATACCTATAAAATTAGGTTAATACTAAAACTATTATAAAGAAGAGATAGTACTTACTCTATTAGTAATAACACTAAATAATAGAGTTATAGGTATAGAAAATATATAGCTAATAAGGCTAATTATAGATAGTATTAAGCTAAAACTAGATTAATAAAAGTATTAGTAAAAGAGTAAAGTACTTATACTAAAAGCTAAAGTAGTAAAATTCTTAGGTATTTTTTTAAAAAATTTAAAAAAAAATTTAATAAAAATTTTTCTTTAACTTAAGTTAAAATAAGTAAAAGATAAAGATAAAGTAAATGTTGGAATCGTTATGACTCTATCGTGCGATTCCGGCACCTGCATGGGTGGATACAACCGCTGATTAGTTGCATCTGCACACTAGTCCCTACTTACATTAGAGTTGCTAATACCCCTTAATTCTCCCTTAACACAACACTATACTTAAGGTATATAAGGCATCTAACGGGGTATATAATGTAGCCTCTTTTGCTAGTTAGATATAACTTCTAGATAACTAAATTTAAACCTCTTTAATGTAAATACTAGTGCACTAGTAAATTAGTTATAGGACTAACTTAAAGGAGTATAAATTAAACCTTTAGTCTATTAACACTAATTAGTAGTTGCTTAACTAGAAGTCTTTAGTATAACTAAAGAGATTAGTATAACTAACTATAGATTAGCTAGATTTAGTAAGAAGAGATATAATACTGTTAGCTAGAACCCTTAGCAGCTAATGCAACTAGTAAAGTATACTAAAGGAAGGGATATCTTTATAATTACTTAGTTACTAAGTTATATTTACTTATAATAATGTTTTAGTTTAACTAATTATTAATATTAAACTCCTAAGGAATTAAATTACTAGCTAGAACCCTTAGCAGCTAATGCTATAGAATTTAACTCCCTTAACTATCTTAGAACTTAGCTAGAAGCTAGCTAAATCCCTCTATCTTTATACTAATTCTATTACAACTACTTTCTCTTTCTATACTACTTAATCTTATTTAATACAATAAGTTTATAATAACTCTAGGTAGATTTATAAGAATTTAAGTAATAACTATAACCTAATAAGCTTTTAGAATAACTTTAAAAGTATTAGAAACTTCTATTAATAGATTAGAACTTAATATATAAAATTAACCTAGAAACTGCTACTACTACTAATTTAAACAATAGAATTGCCTTTATAATTAACCTTTATAAAGATTAAAGATTTAGAGATTAGAAATAATAAAAGAACTTTAAATTTAACTTCTATAACTAGAATAAAGACCTATTTTAAAGAGCTTCTACTCTAATTATTAAAGTGTTACGCAATTTACTATATAAATATAGAGTCTATATAGGCAGAAGTAGCAGCTAAATTGCTAATTCCCTTAAAAGAGTGCTATAGAAAGAGGAACAATCTATATAGCTAGAAGAAGAGATTAATAAATAAGTAGTATTAGGCAAATTCTACTTAAATCTACACTTAGATATAAAACCTATATTTACAGTAAAGAAGCCTTAATCTTCTTTATAGAACTCTCTCTCTATACCTTTAGCACTTTTTCTATTACTTTTATTAAGTGTATTTAGCAATCTAATAGGTATATTAATAGAAATACTACCTTCTCTCTCTTTACTATAGAATATAAGATTTCTTTTGCTTCTAGTAGTATAACTATTACTTCCTTCTATAATAGATTCTTCTTAAATTAATATAAAGAAAGTCCTTAACCTTATAAAGATCTATAAAGAAAGCAATAAATATAGCAGCAATATATTTAATTTTATTATACTAAAAGTAGTTATCCTTAAAGACCTATACTAACAACTTAATTTCTTAGAACTAGCAATAATAAAGGCATTTTTAGTAATACTAATAGATAAAGTATATAAATTCTACCTTACAATAATTGTAATAAACATAAGAATAAATTACACCTTTAACTAAATAGTTAAAATTATTAGATAACACTTTAAGACTCTAACTAATAAGTAGTTCTATTATTAAAGATAGAATAGCATTATATTGTGTAATATAATCGCTAAGAACCCTAATAAATCTATACTTAACTGCCTTAATATAATAATTTAGAACCTTTAAGATATTTATAATAGCCTTTTTAACCCTTTTATAGATAATTCTAAACTTATTAAGTAAACTCTTTAAGCAGTTAGAGGTATCCCTAAATATAGCTAAGCTAAATTTACAACTAATGCAACATTTTAAGAGCTTATTAGCAACCTATAAAAGTTAATTAGTATTATAGAAGTACAGAAGGAAATTAGCTAATTCTACATTAGATTTAACTAACTTAATATTAATAATAAAGCTCTCTATATAGACTGTTAATATTAACGTTTAAGAGACTCTAGCTATAGTAGAAGTAAGACCTAAAAACAACGCTACTTTATCTATAGAAAAGAAGAATATTAGTTAATAAAGTACAGTAAAAAAGAGCGTTAAGAAGTATAGTAAAGATAGTAGAATAATAAAAAGTATAAAACCTCTTCTTTAAATAGTAAATTTAAAGCCTATTTATAAGTATATAAAGGATTAAGTAAACCTATATAGAATAATAGTTCTAATAATACTTAAGATATAAGTAAGGCATTTATTAAAGAATCTAATATAGCTAATAAAGGAAAAGCTCCTTAGCTAACAATTATATAATTCTTTACTAATGCTGTAACTATAAATAATAGAGCTATCTTCTAGAACCTTAAGAAAGAAGCCTACTAGTATACTCTACATAAGGAAGACCTATTTATAGAAGATTAATTAAATTCTATAGATCCCTTATTATATTTATTATCTTATATATTAAAAGAACGTTATTCTAGTAAGATATTTAGAGGCATCTTGCTTAACACTAAAGCAGTAGGAGTATTAACAGCTAGAATTAACTAAGTATAAGCACTAGTGAAGAAAATGCCTTTATTAAGGATAAATCTATTTAATTAACACTATATAATTACATTTAGCGCAGAATTAGCAACTTTAATAGGCTTTATTATAGTTCTAACAGTCTTTAGCTTAATTATATTCTATATAATTAATATAAGCACCTTATTTCTATATAGTATTAATAATATAGATAAAATATATATAAAGCTTAACAACCTTAAAAACGTACTAATTTAAGGCAATTAAAAGGTTTCTATTATCTAGAAATAGGGATATCTATAGTAGACTCTAGAAGCTATAGAAGTAGCTATATTCTTTTTGTTAGAAAAGTAAATCTATTAACTTTATTGTTAATTTAGATATCTCTCTATATAACAATTAATAAAGATTCTACAATATATAGGTAAAGATATTAGTAATAATAACGCTATTAATAGAATTATATAAGTTTGCTACTACTGCTAACTTAATAGTAAATTACCTAGCTAATTTCGATTTACGTTAAAAGATAACTATAACTTAAACTATAAAATTATTATTAATATTATACATCTAAACAGTAGCTTTATTCTTTATATTATTAATTCTGCAACCTTATTCTAGGCAGCCTACTTTCTAGAACCCTAAAAGTAGAAAGTATAAAACATCTAAAATATATTAAAAGAATGCTAGATTAATACCTATCTAGGCCCTTCTAACTAGATAGTTTATAATGCTAGAAAGAACTTTATATCTACTAAATTCTGCTATTATATATAAATATTGTCTATTAATATTAATAAAGTTCCTATTAAATTCTATAATAGCATTAGTAAAGTTAAATAGTACTATAGCCTATTATAAAGAGCTTACAACATTATTAACAATAAATTAGGCACTAATACTAGTATTATAAAGGATTAAAAGCTTTAAATAGCTATTAAAGCTGTTAATAATTCTGCTAAACTTAACAGTCTTATGCCTATATTATTAGTCTTTAGTTCCTACCTCTATATAATAGATAATTTACCTCTAAGCCTTTCTATAATACAATAAGCTTTAATTCTATATAAAGCTACTAATAAAGCCTAAAAGTGCTTAGTATAAAGACAAATTTATAATGCTCTTGCTTTCTATAACAGCCTAAATATAACACCTATATATTTACTGCCTCTACAGTTAGAAGTGTATATATAGTGTAAAAAAGAAGGCTAGTAAGGCCCCTATAAGTTGCTTGCTATAGATAGCAAGAAGTGCACTATATAAATGCCTTACAGCCTTATTTGTTTTTATATAACTATTGTAAAACCCTACTACTATAATAATAATAAATCTAATAATTATTCTGCTATTTCTAACGTTATATCTAATAAAAGCAATATAGAATCTCTACCTAAAAGCAATTCTATTCTACTAAAGAAGAGAGAAAGACCTCTAAAGGTAAAATAACTAATTAATCTAAACCTAATATAGAAAAGAGGTTCTAGAAGACTAAGAAAGAACTCTCTTTCTATTCTAATTAATTTTATATAAAATTTCTCTACTTTTAACAATAGACTAAATAGATATATTACTGTTTCTAGCCTAACTACTAGTAGTTCTTATAATCCTAATTCTAGTAGTAATATTAATTCTACTTATATATTACTATATAAATTTAGCAATAAAATTTTCCTTTCTGCAAAAGAAACAGCAAACTATAACTTAGCTATATAACTAAGGAAAGACAATAAGATTACAGTAAAAGGTGCTCTATTTAAGGCATTTAACTAAGCTAAAATTAATGTACTATTAGCTAAAGACGTCTTCTAATTCGTTAAATTTAACTCTACTATATACAACAACTATATCTTTAAATCTTATATAGTTTAAGAAGTTAAAGGAAAAGGAACTATATTACTATATAAGAAGTTAAGACTAGTTATTTAAGGATATAATAACAGCAATAAATTGTTAATTTTAACGCAATCCCTAATAATTTAATAAGCTAGTTAACGCTTAATTATAGCACTAGCTCTATCTCTCTAAAAACGCAATATTGTCTTATAGATCTACAATATTATATAGGCTTATATACAATCTAACACTAATTTAAATAGATTAATTATTACATAACTTTCTAACTAAATTAAACACCTATATCTCTATAATACAGTAATAGAAGTAATTAAGCCTCTATATAGAATTACTAAAGTAGGTATATATTAGTGGTCTATATACTTCTACTACTACTGTAATAATTTAAGTATAGTTATATTAATATATAACCCCTACTTACTAATATTAAACAATAAGAACTACTTTAGAATTGTTAGAATGCAGACTAACAATACACTAGAACTAAGCAATAAAACCTTCTTTAACTATAAGGAATCTAAACTATAGAAGGCTAATTTTACTGTAAAGCTAAAGTAAAGCCTAATAGTAGAAACGCTACTAATTTTTAATAGATATATATTAACTAAATCTAATAACAGCACTTTAACTCTTTACTAGAAAGGTTAAAGCAAGAGGATTTAACCTATTAATACTACTAGTATTAATATAGATTTAATAAAACAATAGTACATTAAGCAATAAGCCTACAGCGTATATATTGCTATAATCTATTAACTAGAAGCTGCATTTAACCTTTTTGTTGCTATACAACAGTAAGATATTACAATTAACAATATTAAACAACTAAATAAGAGGCTCTAATAGCAGATTAACAACTAAACCTATAGATTACAATATATCTTAATAGACCTTCTTTTTGCTAAATTGTATATATTTATTAATAGATCCTTTGCAAACAATAAAGATTTAAGCTTCTAAATAGAATATATAATTATTCTAGGCAATAAAGGAGCTTATAAAGAGAACGCTAAATTTGTAATAAAAGGCAATATTATTATATATAGCTCTATTAAAAGCAAAAGAGTTATAAGGAGCGCGCTTGCATTAGAACTATACAGTATAGTGTAAGGCATAGATGTATTGTATACTATTAGTACTACATTAAATATAGTAATAAAGCAGCTATAGATACTGCTAATTCTACTAGTAGTCTATATAGATTTATTCTTATTATATAAATGCCTTATAAAGCTTAGTACAATAAAGGAAAAAAGATTAATAATTAACATTATAGTACTATATTAATTATATAAAAGGCGTAAAATCGACAAAATCTATTAGATTAACAGCAAAGATAATATTGCTAATTTAATAACAAAAGTAACGCTAAATAAGACTCTTAAATCCTTTATTAACAACAATAAGGCTAATATATAGGTAGAAGGCTAGGTAAAGAGACCTATAAATTAATACAGAAGGATATTGAATTTATTATTACTTATTCCTTTAATCTATTTTATTATTACTGTAACTGTTAGAGTTACTTTACTAGCACAATAAAAAGAGAGACTGCTAGTGTTAAAATCGTTATAACTCTATTATGTAATTCTAGCACCTGCGTAGGTAAATACAACTGCTAATTAGTTGTATCTATACACTAGTCTTTACTTACATTAGGGTTGCTAATACCCCTTAATTCCCCCTTAACATAACACTATACCTAAGGCATATAAGGCATCCAACGGGGTATATAATGTAGCCTCTTTTGCTAGTTAGATATAACTCCTAAATAACCGAATTTAAACCTCTTTGATGTAAATACTAGTGCACTAGTGAATTGGTTATAGGACCGACTCGAAGGAGTATAAATTAGACCCTTGGTCTGTCGACAGTAAAGAACCTATAGAAGTAGTAAAAAGTTAAGGTTAAGAAGCTATTTCTATATAATAAAAAAAAAATTAGTAAAAAATTAATAAAAAAGAGAAGTAATTAGCTTATAGCTATATAGTGCTACTATATAAAGATTAGCTAAAGGCTTAGCTTAAGGGGTTTTAAAAAGAATATATAAAAAAAAAAGGCTTAAAAAAAGCAAAAAAAAAAAGAAAAAAATATAAATTTAAAGGAACTCTTTTTACTTATAGTTATAGTTAGCTTACTTTAGTAAGTAAAGTTAAACTTAGCCTATAATCTATAAATAGGTAAAGATTAATATAGCACTAAACTATAACTCTAAAGGCCTATAGTATATATACTTTAACTTACTTACTAAAGAGCTTTAGCTTACCTTCTACTTAATATAGTAGTTTTAGAGGTATAAGTAAATTAAGCTTATTAGCACTAAGTTATAACTAGCTTAAGTGTTCTTACTTTTACTTAATCTAACTAGTTAATAATATATATAACTATATAGTAGCTAATAGTAAGTAAGGCAATAGTAAGAGCTATAGAGTAGCACTAAAGCGTTACTAGTGTAGTAGAGCTAAAGGCTTCTTACTCTCTCTCTCTCTCTCTCTCTCTCTCTCTCTCTTTTCTCTACTACTTAAATATATATATAGGTATATATATATATATCTAGCAACGCTACTATAGCTGTTAGCCTAGCGCAGTAGAGTACCTACTATTTATAATAGAGATCTTACTAGGGCTACTTAGGCCCTGCAGCAGCATTTACTATAGAAGCACTAGGGTTTTCCTCCTTACTACAGGGTTTTTCTACAGTGGATAAGTTACTAAGCAAGGGTTCTAGCTTTCTAGCGTAATTTAATAATAATAATAATAAACGTTAAAAAGTATTAAGAACTTTATAAAAATAGAATTAAAAACTTTTTAAATAGATCTAAATAAATTAGATTAAATTTATTTATTAAATAATATAATAACTTTAGTTTATAATATATAGATTTCGCTAGAATATATATTTTATATTAAAAATTATCTAGTTTATTTAAAATTTTATTACTATTAAAATACAGCTTTATTGCTGTAAATTTAGTAATATTTATATAAGTAAACGCTTAATAGAAGTCTATATAGTTAATAAAGTAAGTAGTATATTAATTTAATTTTATACTTAAATTTAAATCTTTTACTATTTGTCGACAGACCAAGGGTCTAATTTATACTCCTTCGAGTCGGTCCTATGACCAGTTCACTAGTGCACTAGTATTTACATTAAAGAGGTTTAAATTTAGTTATCTAGGAGTTATATCTAACTAGCAAAAGAGGCTACATTATATACCCTATTGGATGCCTTATATGCCTTAGGCATAGTGTTATGTTAAGGGGGAATTAAGGGGTATTAGTAACCCTAATGTAAGTAGAGACTAGTGTGTAGATACAACTAATTAGCGGTTGTATCTACCTATACAGGCGCTAGAATTGCACAATAGAGTTATAACAATTCTAATACTAGCAGTCTCTCTTTTTATTGTGCTAGTAAAGTAACTTTAACAGTTACAGTAATAATAAAATAGATTAAAGGAATAAATAACAATAAATCTAACATCCTTCTGTATTAATTCGTAGGTCTCTTTACCTAGCCTTCTACCTATATATTAGCCTTATTATTATTAATAAAGGATTTAAGAGTCTTATTTAGCGTTACTTTTGTTATTAAATTAGCAATATTATCTTTGCCGTTAATCTAACGGATTTCGTTAATTTCACGCCTTTTATATAATTAACGTAGTGCTATAATGTTAATTATTAATCTCTTTTCCTTTATTATGCTAAGCTTTATAAGGCATTTATACAACAAGAACAAATCTATATAGACTACTAGTAGAATTAGCAGTATCTGTAGCTGCTTTATTACTATATTTAACGTAGTGCTAATAGCATGCAATACATCTACGCCTTGCACTATACTGTATAGTTCTAATGCAAGCGCGCTCCTTGTAACTCTCTTGCTTTTAACGGAGCTGTACGTAATAATGTTGCCTTTTATTATAAATTCGGCGTTCTCTTTGCAAGCTCCTTCGTTGCTGTAATGGACTGACCTAGTGGCTGCTGCTAACTAGCGTCTATAATGAGAACTATAATTATAGGGAGGAAAGGAGGAAGAGAGAAGGAACCAGAAGCCTCCCTATGCCCCTATACTATATATTTAGGGGTAGGTCTATCCCCTTAGGAGCCCCTTTTAGTATATACTTTATAGCTAAGGTTCTCTCTTTAGAGCCTAGTAAAGTCTAGGTAACCTCTAAACAAATATAGCTTACTTCTATCCCTTTACCTATATAGATCTTTATCCCTCTTCTGCTATTCTCTCTTTACTAAAAGACCTAAGCCTAAGGCTTAAGTTTATAATATACCCTCCTTCTCCTTCTAGGCCCTATAACACTCCCTTTTAATGTCTATAGTAGGTGCTGTAAATAGCAGCTAACTCTCTATCTACTCTCTCTTTACATTTCCCCTATTATCTACTTATAAAAAAATAGAGGTATAACGTTTATCCTTAAGCGCTTTACTCTAGCTGTTCTATTGCTGCACTAACGCACTATTTATTGTTAGTGTAGTGTTGTAAGGCTAATATATAAATAAATATCTACTCTACCTCCTTTTTAATTGCCTATAGCACCTTAGCAACAGCTGTTAATTACCCTGCTAACTAACCTATTAGTTGCACTATAATAGGTTAATTATACCCCTCCTCTACTTAATTATACTCTTCTAGGGTCTATTAACCCCTCTACCTCTCTCTACCTTATAGCCCTCTATATATAGCTATTAATTATCTGCGTGTTATATAGGCGCTAGCTATAATGCTAGTGTTACTAGCGTATAAACTGCCTATATCCTTAGGTCTTCTTATGTTCTAAGCAATTATTATATAATAATCCCTCTTATTAACTAGGAGGCACTCTCTCTCTTTTGTTTTTATTGCTGTTATAAACAGTTATTAAATATATATAACCTATCTATATATAAGGGGTATTATTAAGGGTGTAGGGCGTAAACAGTTATTATTAGTGCTATTCTCTTAGCGTATAATAAACTAATAGCTAGTAGGTTATAAACAGTTGTTATTATTGTTATCCCTTTAGTGTGCAATAAACTAGTAACTAGCTCTTAGCTATTTCTAATATAAAAATAAATAATTTCTTTTTTCTCTTCTTTATCTTTTCCTTCCTCCTTTATATCTTATTTTACCTCTATATTATAACTAAATAATTCTATTGTAGTTTCCTAAAATTCCTTACTTTACTATATAGCTACTGCTGCTCCTTTTAATGTAAAAGAACCTCTTTTTAATATATTTAAATAGGATTTATCTAACTACTAATAGCCTACTAATTAAAATCGCAAAATATTATCTTATTAGCCTAAAGTACGCTACCCCTTTACTTATATATAGCTTATTCTCTTGCTAACTAGAAGTATATCTAGAACTTTAGTAGTTATATTACTAGCACTAGTGCCTCTATTGCTCCTACTTCTACAGTGCTATTAGTCCCTTACTGCTGCTATATCTACAGTTTCTTTATATAAAGGGACTTAAACAACTTAGAGTTATCTAATAGCAACATCCTTAAAGACATTTATATACTATATTGCAATAATCTTTATAAGAAAAGCTTATATAACTGTTGTTCTAGCTAAGGAAGAGAATACTAACTATATATATAGAGGTATAGAGGCTATATCTAGAATCTAAGCCTCTTTACTAAGCATCCTTACCTATAGTATTACTTTACTAGAATATAGAAACTTACTAACTAAAGTCTTATAGTTAAGTCTATATTAATTCCCTTTTACTTTAGCTAGCTTACCTACTAAACTATTTTTACCTATAAGTTCTTAAATATATATAATTACTATAACACTATTCTTAAGGATATACTTACTACTAATTATATAGAAGAGAAGGTTATACTCTCTTTTCCTTCTTATTATATAACTTAGGCTAATAGCTCTTTTACGCTTACTCTCTCTCTTTCTGCAATCTATAAGAGCACTATAGCCTCTATTATCCTAAAGGATAATAAGTTTAACCCTAATAAGTATAAGTATATCTCTATAGATATTAATAATAACTTCTTATTCTCTTTTACGCTTACTACTACTGCTACTATTACTATACCCTTATTATTGCCTTTACCTATACCTACACCTTATTATATACTACTAATCTCTACTACTGCTGCCTCTCTGCTGCTATATAAGGCTTCTTTACTGCTATAAATTATTCCTTTACTCTTATAGAATAACCTTAAGGTAATACACTAGAAATATACCTACCTTTAAATAGAGCTTAAAAGCTTAAACTACTTATAGCACTAATTACTGTTTATATTTCTAAAGTGTATAACTCTAACCTAGCCTACTGCCCCTTTAGCCTTCTTCTTCTCTATTTTCTTCCCCTTTAGAACTATACTTTTACGCTTAAGGCATTAAGCTATTTAAGATATTACGTTTTTACCTATACCTACTAGAGTAAGGCCTTAATCTAAAGCACTAGTTATATTCTTACCTACTCTAGCCTCTATACCTTCTACTAACGCTACTATTTTAGCTCTTACTTTTACACTACTCTAGGGACACTATATAGTTTCTCTAGCTTCTATTCTATAACTACTTAAAGAGTAATAGAGCGCCTTTTAGGTAGTTATACCTTTACGCTATAAGCACTAATGCCTCTTTACTACTTACTAAGAAATTTCTTTTGTTTTATTTTTTTTTTTTATAGTTATATAGGCCTCTATAAGGAGAAGTTTATTTTCTTTTATTTTTAGTTAAGAGTAACTAAGCTATTATTAAAGTTTATATAAAATTTTACTGTACCTTTATTAAGCTTATTATTAAATTAAGCGTTCTTCTACTATAACTTAAATTAATTTAGCGCTTCTATATTAAGAAAGTTTTCTAGTAGTTTCTATATAGGCTAAATAAATTCTACTTACTTAATAAGCACTTAATAGTATCTCCTTTAGCTTAAAGCGTTTTTAGTAGCTAGAATTTCCTTTACTCTATATTCCTTAAGGGATAAATTAGTATTTATTATAGTTAGCTTAAAACTAAGCTTTAAGTTAGCTAGCTACTAAAAAGGTAAGGGGTTTATTGCTGCTTACTTAATAAGGTTAATATAAAAAACTAAGTAAATTTCTAGTAGAATATCTAACTTTATAGTTAAAGGTGTTAGTATATCTATAACTATATACTTCACTATAACCTAATTAAGCTTCTAACTTAAGCAGTTTATTTTAATATAATAGAGTGTTAGTTAAACTAAGTTCTCTACCTTATACTATTTTACTAGCCTATAGCTTCTATTTAACTACTCTTACTGCCTTTACTAGGTAAAGTTAATTACAGCTTAAGTAATATTTATACTCTTCTATAGCTGTTTAAGGAACGCTAAAGCCTACCTCTTATATAAAACTTAGGACTCCTCTTTATCTATAAGCTTTTAGATAAAGTCTATATTATACCTATATATTACCTAGTTTAAACTTATACTAGTTACTAAGGAATTCTTATTGTTAATAGCTAGCTAATATATAAGGAGATATTTAGGCTAGTTAAACTGCAAAAAGGCAACTATAACTTATAGAATTACTTATACTTTTTAATTAACTCTCTTTATTTTACTATTTATCTATAGGTAATAGAATATAGATAGTAATTATTTAATTCTAATAAGGCAATAAAGAGTAGTTTAAAAGGTACTTAACTAATTTAAACTATAGTTAGAGATAATTTATTTTAAAAACCTATAAAACTACTACTAATAATACTTAAACTGCTAAATATATTCCTTTATCTCTATAGAGGTTATTACTTCTAACTATATATACTTTAAAAGGCAATTAGTAATAACTATTAAGTAAAAGAGCGTAGCTTAGTTTAGCGCTAGTAAATCTATTATAAAATCTATAGAGATCTATAACTAATACCTATTTAGCGCTAAAATAGGTTATAAGAGGCCTTACTACAACCTTTTACTCTTTTAGCTGCTATAATAGTAGCAGTTTTAAATATATTAAGTAATATCTTAGGACAGCCTATTCTAGTAATAGTTATATATTAATGCCTAAAATGTAGTATTTTGTTCTAAGTAGCCTAATATTAGCAACTTATATATTCTATATATTAGTATAGTAGTTAACAGCTTATACTTAAGGACCTAGAGGTAGCTTTAATAGACTAATGCTCTTTATATATTAAGGGTATAGTCTACAATCTATTTTTATATTTTTACCTCTAATAGAAACCTTCTCTCTCTCTTCTAAACTATATTTAACCTTATTAGGTATACTAGGTCTTTTTACACTCCTTAGTTCTATAGGCTTTATAAGTGTTTATCTAGAAATAGCGTTATTCTAGCTAGCACCTATAAAGCTATAGCTAGTTAACTTTTTAGTGTTACTTTACTAGCTGTTTTTACTCTAATATTCTCTATAATTTTCTTCTTTTCTTTATCTCTATAGAGGGTGCTAAGGCAGCTAATAGAGAGAGGCTAAAGAACCTAGCTTATCTATAGTATTACTTTATCTTAATCCTGCTCTTATTGTAATAATATATTTAGTTGCTTTACTTATAGCCTTAAGCAGTATTATAGGTAGTAGTTAAAGAGAAAGAGAAGCTCTATCTACCTAGCCTAACGCTTAAAGATCTTTTATAGAGATATAAAGTATTCTAGATTCTTATAGTCTATAAGGATTATAAAGGGATATACTACTCTCTATAACTTTACTACTTAAGCTTTAAGGTAAGATATTATTGCTAAAAGTTCCTTATTATAAATAGTATAGTTACATTAGGCTAGAGATAACTTAGCTAAATAGTATACTATAGGCTGCAGTACACTAGCTTTATTATATTAGGATAAATAGCTACTAAGGGCCTCTTCTAAGTAATTAGCCTTTACTACTATATTCTTCTTAGAGTTCTACTAAGCTAAGACTAAGTATAAAGTAAAGGCCTTCTTAAGCCTTATAAATAACCTCTTATATTTCTTTATCTACTAAAATAGAACTTCTTTCTTTATTAAGTTAACTAGAGGCTCTATAATATCTAAAAAATCTAATATAAAGTTGCAGTAGAAGTTTATAAATTTAAGGAAGCTTTATACCCCTTATAACCTAGTAGGAGCTTACTACTTCTAAATAGCTACAATCTTCTCTAGATCTAGGTATATCTCCCTTTTTACTATAACTATAAAGCTAAGGTATTTAACTTTAGCTGTAGTAAAGTAGTATTTCCTAAGATTTAAGTGTAGCTTTACTAACTATAACTTTTCTAGGATTCTCTATACCTTATATATATAGTCTTTCCTAGAACCTTTAGTGTAAATAAGGATATTATCTAAATAAGTAATTATATAATCTCTAAGAGCCTCTTTTAGTGCACTATTAATATATTATTAAAATATAGCTAGAGCCTTTACTAACCTAAAGGGGTAAACTAGCTATTTAAAGAGGCTAAACTAAATATAAAACGCTATAAGGTACTTCTTACTATTTACTATTTAGATTCTATAGAAGGCTAACTATATATTTAGTTTAGTAAACTAGTGCGCCTTTAATAATAACCTAAGTGTTTTCTTTATTAAGGGAAGTAGGTAATAGTTTTATTCTATAATCTTATTAAGGGCTTAATAATTAATATAGAATTACTATTCTTTACTTAGCTTTTTAGCTAAAAGAATAAGTACTACTACTAAGAAGAAGCTAGCTTAAATTTATCCTTTATCTATTAGGTTTATTACTTACCTCTTAATTTCTAATAAATAATTCTATAGTATATTATATAGTAGAGCTTATAGCAGCAATAGTAAGAAGCTGTTTAGCTGCTGTTTTAGCTTAATATAGTAATCTAGCCTCTCTCTATATAGTAGAAGGCCTTAGGCCTTCTCTTCTTTAAAAAGATTATAAAAGTTCTTTAATTTAAGTAGTAGCATTAGTAGATTAAGGCCTTCTAGGGATATTTACAATAATAATATAGAGGTAATTTCCTAAAGGCTAGTAGCAATAAAACATATAGTAACCTCTTAGCTCTTGCTCTATTTTATTAGAGCGCTATAAACTACTACTAATACTAGTCTTATTAGGTCCTTAACGTCTTAAGCTTCTACTGCTTAGATTATAAGGCCTTTAGCCTTACCTACTAATAAGCTCTAGCTAGTAGCATTAAGAATAATTCTATTATAAGCTAACTATAGGCTTCTAAAGATATAATCTTAGGTTAAGCCTAGGATTATATAGGCTACTACTAGGAAGACCTAGCTATTAATATTTACTTATAAGTAAACTAAAGAAGCAATTAAGGCGCTTCTTTAGTAGCTATTATAGAACTACTATTTAACCTTTATTACTGTTTATACTATTCTTTTATATAGCAATAGAACTTACTTTAGGCTAAGGTATTACACTAAACTCTTACTTATTATAGTAAAGCAGTTATATCTACTATCTATCTATATATTATAGAATAATAGTTAGTTAAAGAGTATAGAGATAAAGAACAGTAATATATCTATTTTCTTAGTTATCTCTCTATATTCTTCTTTTAGCTACTTACTAAATAGAGGTTATTATATTATTTATATTGCCTTTACCTCTATATTAAGCCTAAGGCTAAAGGTAAGCCTTTTCTTAACTTATTAAAGTTCTCCTTCTATATATTATCTATTGCTGCTGCTTATACACTAGTTAACTCTAGCTTATATTTTACTAGTTACTATCTATATCCTTAAATATAGTATTAAAATAACTTACACTAAAGGTATTACCTTTTTTAGCAGTATTTTTTAAGTTTAGCCTTAAATGCCTACTTTACTTATAAAGTATCTTTATTTAGTTGTTTTACTCTAGATTTTTTTACGCTCTCTTTCTATCTCTATTAGGTTTCTATAGCGTTAACCTTAGTTATTTTAGTGTTACTATTCTAGAGCCCTTTAGAGCTAGAGCTACATTTTAGCTAGTGTTATTCCTTAATATAATATAACTTAAGGTTTAGCGTAATACTATAGTAGCGCTTTACTGCCTAAAGGTAGTTATAATAAAGAATATCTCTCTTTATACTATAATCCTTTATTTCTTTATTAAGCGCTATTTATAACTTAGCTAACTTTACGCTATTATTTTAGTTAGCTCTTTCTACTAGTGTAATTTTCTCCTTAAAATAAACGTAGAATTCTATAAACTACTTATTATTACTCTATTAAAGCTAATTAAGCTTAATTAAAGCTTAGTTCTATTAGTAAGAATCTATAAAGACTAATTTTAAGTAATTAAGGAACCTCTATATATTGTATTCTCTTACTTTACCTACCTTATAATAGGTAGCTACTCTTTACTAAACCTTAGGCAATAAGCTTTAGTATAAGTAGTACTACTAGTTCTATATTGTGCCTATAAAGGCGCTATTAGCCTAGAGCTTTTAGGTAATTACTATTTACTAGGCCTAAAAGCTCTATTTATTTCTATTATAAGGGTTTACTATAGGTAAAGGCTTCTATTTAGGTTCCTCTAGCTGCTAGCTTACTGTAGCTTAAAGCTGCTTCTTTTTCTATATATAGTTTATTATAAAGCGTTATAGTTCCTTTATTTATAGGGATTAGCTCTTAACTAATTTATAAAGTACTACAATTTCTACTGCTTTCTAGCTAATTTCTACTGTATTTTTCTCTATTTCTCTATAGAGGTTAAAAGGGTGCTTAAGCTAACTAGCTAGGCCCTTATTGCTATAACTAAATAATATTATTCTTGCTAGTGTTCTATCTATAGAATAATTATAGTATATAATAGACTAACCTAGTAACTACTGCTAACTAGCGTTTATAATAAGAACTATAATTATAGAGAGAAAAGGAGGAAGAGAGAAGGAACTAGAAGCCTCCTTATACCTTTATACTATATATTTAGGGGTAGGTTTATCCCCTTAGGAGCCCCTTTTAGTATATACTTTATAGCTAAGGTCCTCTCTCTAGGGCCTAGTAAAGTTTAGGTAACCTCTAGACAAATGCAGCTTGCTTCTATCCCTTTACTTATATAGATCTCTGTCCCTCTCCTGCTGTCCTCTCTCTACTGAAAGACCTAAGCCTAAGGCTCGAGTCCATAACAGTTGCCTAGAATAATTATATATTCTATCTAGGAGCTTAAATCTTTATTGTTTGCAAAGGATCTATCAATAAATATATATAATTTAGCAGAGGGAAGGTCTATTAGGATGTATTATAATCTATAGGTCTAGTTGTTAATCTACTATTAGAGCCTCTTATTTAGCTGCTTAATATTATTAATTGTAATATCTTGCTGTTGTACAGCAATAGAAAGGTTAAATGCAGCTTCTAGTTAACAGATTGTAGCAATATATACACTGCAGGCTTATTGCTTAATGTACTATTGTTTCGTTAAATCTATACTAACACTAGTAGTATTAATAGGTTAAATCCTCTTACTTTAACCTTTTTAGCGAAGAGTTAAAGTACTGTTATTAGATTTAGTTAATATATATCTATTAAAAATTAGTAGCGTTTCTGCTGTTAGGCTCTACTTTAGCTTTATAGTAAAATTAGCTTTCTACAGTTTAGATTCCTTATAGTTAGAGAAGGTTCTATTACTTAGTTCTAGTGTATTGTTAGTCTATATTCTAATAATTCTAAAGCAATTCTTATTGTTTAATATTAGTAAGTAGGGGTTATATATTAATATAACTATACTTAAATTATTACAGTAGTAGCAGAAGTATATAGACTACTAATGTATACCTACTTTAGCAATTCTATATAGAGGCTTAATTACTTCTATTATTGTATTGTAGGGATATAGGTGTCTAATTTAGTTAAGAAGTTATACAATAATTAATCTATTTAAATTAGTATTAGATTGCATATAAGCCTATATAATATTGTAGATCTATAAGACAATATTGCGTTTTTAGAGAGATAGAGCTAGTGCTACAATTAGGCGTTAACTAGCTTATTAAATTGTTAGAGATTGCGTTAAAATTAACAATTTATTACTGTTATTATATCCTTAGATAACTAGTCTTAACTTCTTATACAGTAATATAGTTCCTTTTCCTTTAACTTCTTAAACTATATAAGATTTAAAGATACAGTTGTTATATATAGTAAGGTTAAATTTAATAAATTAGAAGACGTCTTTAGCTAATAGTGCGTTAATTTTAGCTTAGTTAAATGCCTTAAATAGAGTACCTTTTGCTGTAATCTTATTGTTTTTCCTTAGTTATATAGCTAAGTTATAGTTTACTATTTCTTTTATAGAAAAGAAAATTTTATTGCTAAATTTATACAGCAATATATAAGTAGAATTAATATTACTACTAGGATTAAGATTATAAGAACTACTAGCAGTTAGGCTAAAAACAGTAATATATCTATTTAGTTTATTATTAGAAGTAGAGGAATTTTGTGTAGAATTAATTAGAATAGAAAGAGAGTTCTTTCTTAGTCTTCTAGAACCTCTTTTCTATATTAGGTTTAGATTAATTAGTTATTTTGCCTTTAGAGGTCTTTCTTTCTTCTTTAGTAGAATAGAATTGCTTTTAGGTAGAGATTCTATATTGCTTTTATTAAGTATAACGTTAGAAACAGTAGAATAATTGTTAGATTTATTGTTATTATAGTAGTAGAGTTTTACAATAGTTATATAGAAATAAATAGAGCTATAAGGTATTTATATAGTGCATTCTTTACTATCTATAGTAAGCAGCTTATAGGGGCCTTACTAGCCTTCTTTTTTACGCTATATATACACTTCTAACTATAGAGGCAGTAAATATATAGGTATTATATTTAGGCTGTTGCAGGAGGTAAGAGCATTGTAAATTTGTCTTTATGCTAGGCACTTTTAGGCTTTATTAGTAGCTTTATGTAGAATTAAAGCTTATTATATTACAGAAAGGCTTAAAGGTAAATTATCTATTATATAGAGGTAGGAACTAAAGACTAGTAATATAGGCATAAAACTATTAGGTTTAGCAGAATTATTAACAGCTTTAACAGCTATCTAAAGCTTTTAATCCTTTATAATACTAGTATTAGTGCTTAATTTATTGTTAATAATGTTGTAAGCTCTTTGTAATAGGCTATAGTACTATTTAACTTTACTAATACTGTTATAGGCTTTAATAGGAACTTTATTAACATTAACGGACAATATTTATATATAATAGCAGAATTTAGTAGATATAAAGTTCTTTCTAGCATTATAAACTATCTAGTTAGAAGGGCCTAGATAGGTATTAATCTAGCATTCTTTTAATGTATTCTAGATATTTTATGCTTTCTGCTTTTAGAGTTCTAGAAAGTAAGCTGCCTAGAATAAGGTTGCAGAATTAATAACGTAAAGAATAGAGCTACTGTCTAGATATATAATATTAACAATAATTTTATAGTTAAAGTTATAGTTATCTTTTAATGTAAATTAGAATTAACTAGGTAATTTACTGTTAAGTTAGTAGTAGTAGCAGACTTATATAATTCTATTAATAGCGTTATTGTTACTAATATCTTCTTCTGTACATTGTAGAATCTTCGTTAATTGTTATATAGAGAGATACCTAAATTAACAATAAAGTTAATAGATTTACTTTTCTAATAAGAAGAATATAGCTGCTTCTGTAGCTTCTAGAGTCTACTATAGATATCCTTATTTCTAGATAATAGAAACCTTTTAATTGCCTTAAATTAGCACGTTTTTAAGGTTGTTAAGCTTTATATACATCTTATCTATATTATTAATGCTATACAAGAATAGAGTGCTTATATTAATTATATAGAATATAATTAGGCTAAAGACTGTTAAAACTATAATAAAGCCTATTAAAGTTGCTAATTCTGCGCTAAATATAATTATATAGTGTTAATTAGATAGATTTATCTTTAATAAAGGTATTTTCTTTACTAATGTCTATACTTAGTTAATTCTAGCTGTTAATACGCTTGCTGCTTTAGTGTTAAGTAAGATGCCTCTAAATATCTTACTAGAATAACGTTCTTCTAATATATAAGATAATAAATATAATAAGAGATCTATAAAATTTAATTAATCTTCTGTAAATAGGTCTTCCTTATGTAAAGTATACTAGCAAGCTTCTTCCTTAAGGTTCTAGAAGATAGCTTTATTGTCTATAGTTGCAGCATTAGTAAAGAATTATATAATTATTAGCTAAGAAGCTTTTCCTTTATTAGCTATATTAGATTCTTTAATAAATGCCTTACTTACATCTTAAGCATTATTAGAACTATTATTCTGTATAGGTTTATTTAATCCTTTATAAGCTTATAGATAGGCTTTAAATTTACTGTTTAAAGAAGGAGTTCTATACTTCTTATTGTTCTACTATCTTTACTGTACTTCTTAACGCTCTTTTTTGCTATACTTTATTAACTAATATCCTTCTTTTCTATAGATAAAGTAGTGTTATTTTTAGGTCTTACTCCTGCTACAGCTAAAGTCTCTTAAACGTTAGTATTAACGGTTTATATAGAGGGCTTTATTATTAATATTAAGTTAGTTAAATCTAATGTAGAATTAGCTAATTTCCTTCTGTACTTCTGCAATACTAATTAACTTTTGTAGGTTGCTAATAAGCTCTTAGAATGTTGCATTAGTTATAAATTTAGCTTAACTACATTTAGGGATGCCTTTAACTGCTTAAAGGGTCTACTTAATAAGTTTAGAATTATCTATAAAAGAGTTAAAAAGGCTATTATAGATATCTTAAAGGTTCTAGATTATTATATTAAGGCAGTTAAGTATAGATTTATTAGGGTTCTTAGCGATTATATTGCGCAATGTAATACTGTTCTATCTTTAATAATAGAACTACTTGTTAGTTAAGGTCTTAAAGTGTTGTCTAACGATTTTAACTATTTAGTTAAAGGTGTAATTTATCCTTATATTTATTATAATTATTGTAAGGTAGAATTTATATACTTTACCTGTTAGTATTACTAAAAATACCTTTATTGTTACTAGTTCTAAGAAATTAAGTTATTAGTATAGGTCTTTAAGGATAACTACTTTTAGCATAATAAAATTAAATATATTGCTGCTATATTTATTGCTTTTCTTATAGATCTTTATAAGGTTAAGAACTTTCTTTATATTAGTCTAGGAAGGATCTATTATAGAAGGAAGTAACAGTTATACTACTAGAAGCAGAAGAAATCTTATATCCTATAGTAGAGAGGGAGGAGGTAGCATTCCTGCTAATATACCTATTAGATTACTAGATACACTTAACGAAAGTAATAGGGAGAGTGCTAGAGGTATAGAGGGAGGGTTCTATAAAGAAGATTAAGGCTTCTTTACTGTAGATATAGGTTCTACATCTAGGTGTAGATTTAAGTGGAATTTGCCTAATGCCACTTATTTATTAATCTCTTCTTCTAGCTATATAGATTGTTCCTGTTACGGTGGGATCCGACGTGGGTTTATCGGAAGTAACGATAGGTTGTTGGATTCAATAGGTTATGCAAAGATTCGTAAGAGGAGTCGTAAGAGTTAGTGTAGGGAGCATCTAGTAATAGTGTTCTAGTAAATAATAGTTAATTGTTCAATCTAACTACTTAAGTGTTGCTTTTAACTACTTATATATAATTGCAGTTATATACACTAGTGATCTATAGGTCTATAGAATTATTCTGTAATAAGTGCTGCCTCTACAAAAAAGATTAGCTGTTTTAGCTGTTCTAAAAATTAATTATTAGTTATTAAAAGGCGTATTAGATTAAACTAAATAACTTGTTAATCTAGCTGTTATAAAAGGCGTAAAAAGGTAGTTATTATTTTATTGCATAAGTATACATTATTATTATTATAGTGCAATCTACAGTATAGGTTGCTATATTTACGTATTTTTTTATACACTTATAATGCTTAAATTACACTTATAATCTAGTAACTATTAAATCTATATATTAAATTAATAGATTTCCTTAAACCTAATAGAGCGTTAAAGCTTATTCTATATTCTATATATAAGTAAAGTTACATAAAATTATTCTAGATAATATTAAATTCTATAAATTAATCTTATATAATAAAGCTAATTTATTAAATCTATATAGTATATTCTTTATATAAGATTATTCTATATAGTGTTAAAAGCATTAAAAATTAATCTATATTAAAGTAAATTTTCTGTTAAATCTCTTTAGTATATTTCTCTATATATATACAGCTTATTCTAATCCTTAAGTATTAGTAATAGCAGTAAATTATTAGTTAGTTATAGTAAGCTGTTAGTTCTCTCTAGAAAGTAAAGCTAAAGGA